>VZTO01027971.1:0-114244 GCA_013400615.1 Syrrhaptes paradoxus | reverse complement strand
CAGCACAAAGAGCCGTCGGGGAGGGAGCGCCGGGCTGCCGCTGCCGCCCGCCGGACCGAGACGCGCGCCCCGCTCCGCGCCCAGGGCCGCCGAGGAGCTGGGAGGCGGTTGCCGGGGCTCGGCGGCCTCCCGGGAAGCGGTCGGGGGCAGAAGCACAGCCCGAGGCGGCCGCTCCTTGCCCCCGCCCTCGACGGAGCCACCGGACGCTGCGAGAGGCGCAGGGAGCCGTGCTCCGCCGTCGCTGTCGGATACCGCGACCTCCTTCGGGGAGGGACTCTCTCTTCGTTTTTTATTTTTTTTTTCTTTCTTGGCTTTTTCTGGGGGTGTTTTTGGTTTTTGGTCTCTTTTTTTTTTTTTTTTTTTGTCTGTTTCCGGCTGTTTCCTCGCCCCCCTACCCCATCATCTCCCCCAGCCCCAAATCCGAGCGCCGCCGGCGGAATCGAGATCTGCTCGGCGAGGCCGACCCGGCCCGGACCGCTCCGATGGAAATACACTGTAAGCACGACCCGTTTGCAGCAATGCATAGTAAGTAGGCTGCCACTTCAACTTCTCTGCCACGGCTGCAACGGGCCCTGTGCGATCGCGGACGGCTCTCCCTCCCCCCTCCCCCCACGCCTCGCGGCTCCCGGGAGCTCCGGACAAACGACGGTCGGGGTTGCCGCCGGCCCCGGGGCGCGGGGCTGCTCTGCCTAGTGCCCCCCGGCCCGGTCCGGCCGCCGGGACCGCCGTGCCCCGTCGGGAAGGGGCGGCCGCGCCGCGGGGATGGTTTTGCCGGTGGACGGATGGCGGCGGGATGCTGCGGGTTTGTCCGAGGTTTATCTTCCCCTAGAGAAAAGCCGGTGTAAATATGCATTTAAATATACACTTAAGTATACACACATGGCTAACTATATATGTATATCTATCTGTATAGAGGCACGCACCGTGATGTGCACATGCATATATTTTCTTTTTAAATCAAATCTCGGGGAAGGAAGCTGCCCGGTATTTCCGAAGAACGGAAAAGTTTTCTATTCGATATTTCCTCACTATTTCAACATTTTGATATTCGCTATTTAAAAACAACCAACCAACCAAACAAACAAAAAAAGGCAAACAAATACGAAGCGGGGCTGCAGGGAAGATTTTTTTTTTTTCTTTTTAGCCATCCAAAGAATGGCGTAAGGGTTCCCCGGCGATCCCCGCGTCGGGCAGCGCGGCGGAGGACGGGCGGGCAGAGAGAACTGGTGGAGTTAACAGGTCGTGCGCGATGGGCTCGGGTGAGATTTGTTGTGCTTGAGAGGTCGGGGAAGACTTATCCATTAGCACAGCGTTATGTGAAATGACATCTCCTCTCACGGTGCGTTAAACGCTGCATTACGGCGGCAGATTGAGAGGAAATTTCAGGGAGAACTAATCTTATTTCCTGGTGCACCGCAGCCCTTCAGCTAAAATAATTTTGTTTGCAAAATAAAACATCCAGCGATAGGGCTAGGAATCACCCTCGCTCCGGCTTTCCCTCGCTCCCGGTTTATCTGCCCGCTCACCCCCCGCTCTGTCCGTCCCATGATTTCGGGAGGTGTGCGAAGCGGAGGGGGGAGTGCAGCCGGGAACGCGCTTCTGCTGACCCCCGTCTAAACGGGTTTTTCTCCTCCCGCAAAAACACGGCGTGTGGAACGTGCCTTTATTTCTCTGCCGTCGTTGAACCAAAAATGAGAACTTTTAAGGGTGGAAAACCCGCGGTGTGGGACCCGGGGAGGGGAGGGGGGGGAAGACACGCAGAGCCCCCCTTCCTGCCCAGCCGCGGGGGCCGAGAGGGACCCACAGCCCAAGCAAGACGGGCTTACCGCGGGGGCCGGACACCGGCGGCGGGACCAGACGCTGCGGGTTCCAGTGGCTCCTTCCATCACTCGCAGCGGTGGAAAAAAATCGATACCTTCCGCAGGAATTTCGGGGCCAAACAGGAGAGAAAAAAAAACAACAAAAAAATCAAAGCCTAAAACCCCCGTGACTCGGCTCTGGCCCCCGGCCGCAGCGGGGAAGCCCCCGGGGCCGTTCAGCCGCCGAACGATCCCAGGACCCACTGCTCCCCCCCCCGCCCCGGGGGGAGGGGGGTGGTGTGAAGGAGGCGACCCCGCTGAAAGGCGGTGGCGAAGGAACCGGGACCGGGGAAGCGGCGGCGGGAGCGGGGACGGGGCTGTCCCGGCCCCTTCTGCCGCCGCCACGGGCCGCGCGGGTTCCCCGTCCCGCGTGGGCCGCCGCCGTCGCAGGCGGCGGGGGGCGGCCCAGACCCCCGAGGGCGGCTTCCTGGGACTGGCCGCCGCTCCGGCCGGCTCGTCCCCCGGCTGCTTTGCCCCGGGGGGCTCCAGGGAGGGCCCACGGACCCTGCAACTGCCTTGCCGGGGTCCCCCCATCCTCCCGAAAGCTCCCATAAGTCTTGCCCCGTCCCTGCTCCCCGCGGGGGGCTGCAGAGTGGGGCACGGGGGCGGAGGGGAAGCGGAGCAGCTCCCCGGACCTGCTGCGCCATCCCCACGGCAGCAGGGGGCCAGAGCCGTGTGTCCCCCCGTTCCCGCAGTCCCTGGCCCGACGGGACCCCCGCAGCCATCCAGGAGCGTGGCGGGTGGCACAGAGGCACCCCGGGCAGCGAGGTCTGACGCTCTTGGCCTAGGCAGGCCCAGACTCCCCAAGCTCCCCGGGACTGGGAGCTGGCTCCTGGGATAGAATGTGCCCTTTCTCTGAGGAAACACACGTCTCCATGCATGCTTCCCTTTCCTTTGCTTTCCTTTTTTTTTATTTCTTTCCTTCTCTCTTTCTTTCCCTTCTTTCCCTTCTTTCCCTTGCCCTTTCCCTTTCCCTTTCCCTCTCCCTTTCTCTATTCCTTTCCCTATTCCTTTCCCTTTCCCCTATTTCTTTCCCCTTTCCTTTCCCCCTTTCCTTTTTCCCCTTTTTCCCCTTTCCTTTTTCCCCTTTCCTTTCCCTTCCCCATCTTGTCATTCACCCTGAACACACAGTGCATGATTTTGTGCAATTAATGCCACTAATCAGCGAGGAGCCGGGGCTCTATTCTCTGCAGCATTCCGAGGTTGCTCCCACTTACACTGGCTTTCAAGTTGTCCCCACTCCAGCTGCGGCATCATCCCAACTCCAGTGTGTCCGTGGTGCTGCTGGTGGGTCCCTGGGCAGGGGCAGCCAGAGGGACCCCATGACCGGGGCTCTGGTCCCCGCGGTGAGGGCTGCAGGGAGGATGCGGGAGCCCGAGGCCGCTCGGTGCTGGCAGAGGTCTGCTGCTTGCAGCGATGGAGGCAGAGCTGATGCTCGCCTGCTTGCCACGGGCTTTGGCTGGCTTCAGCTATCACATATTTCATGAGGATTCATTATGTGTCCTGACAGTTTTAGAAGGTGTTTGCAAAGTTTGACAGCAGTCTATCAATGCTGAAATGACTGAATTTAAATTAAAATAGGTCTTTGTAATATTTTCTCTTTTTTTTTTCTTTTTTTCTTTTTTTTTTTTTTTAACACTGAGGCATTTGGCTTGTCAGCTAACTCAGTACTGTTAAAGCACTGTGTAAATAGATTTTCTGTGTTATTTTGGTTCTAGAATTGGCATCCACACTGCCCCTATTGCTTGTTTTCAGTCTCTCCACTCCTCTGTAATCTTAAGTAGTTTGAATGATTAACAGCATGAGGGTTAATTGTATTTGCTCACTTGGTGTATGGGTTTGTTACGTGTTTCATGGGTTTTACTCAGTTTCGTCCAAGTGGGTCCCATTTCCCCATCAGATACATGATTCACCTTGCTAAAGGTGAACAGTGCAAATCTGCTAGAAAAAGAACAATATACAGGGCTTGCCTGGGTGTTCATGTTTCATTTATGGGATCATAATATCTGCCCAGACTCCTGCAAATTATAAGAGCAGAAATCGTGCTCTGGATTTTTTTTTCCCCCTCTTAATTGAGTCGAGGCATTTTGAAAAAAAAGAGCCAAACAAAGAGTTATTTAATTCCAGGTATCCCCTCCTGTGCTCAGACACAAATAATGTGTATTTTCAAGGCACCAGGGCAGCACCGGGCTTGCCCCTGGAGCTTGCAGCGCCGTTGCCTTCGGGAGGAGGGTGGTCCGCGTCCGGGGAGCCAGGCATCGCCAACTGATTTCCCGTGGCCGTTGGCCGACATAGGGCCTGATCTGCCTTCACGCAGGAGCGTCCTCCCCTCCGACGAGGGGCCATTGCGGCAGTGCGGCTCTGACCGTCTCAGTGCTGCGGCTCCTGCAGCGCCTGGGGAAAAGCAGCTGGAGGCTGGACCACGGCTGGGGAGGGGATGCTCAGTGGTGGGGAGTGCTGGGCTGGGGGGAGGTCTGCCCTGCAGAAATGTCCTAAACTCTGACATGGGTCTTCTTGTGCTGCCCTTCTCCCCCTGCCCGGTGTGTTTCAGGACATGGAGGCGTGAATCAGCTCGGGGGTGTTTTTGTGAACGGCCGCCCCCTTCCCGATGTGGTTCGCCAAAGGATTGTGGAGCTGGCCCACCAAGGGGTCCGGCCGTGTGACATCTCCCGGCAGCTCCGCGTCAGCCACGGCTGCGTCAGCAAAATACTTGGCAGGTAAAGGGGAGTTGGGGGGACGACATCGCATCCTTCTGTGTCTAAAAAAGAAAAACGTCAATGCCAGTCCCTTAATTGGAGGCTGCAAACAAATGGGGAATAGTGGAAACCCCAGGAATCCGTGCAGGGAGCACAGGGGCTGACTGACCAGTTGGATTTATCCACCTAATGTGGGATAAAAAGTGACACTGTTTGTGTCTCTGGTTTGCTGGTTCTTACAGGGAATTATAACATGTGGGATGTATTTGATATATGTATGGCATATATCTTGCACTCGTCTGTTCTGAACAAGTAGAGAAATCTGGGAGTCAGCTTCAGTAAAATGAGAAAAAAAACAGAAGCTGTGCTACTTACTCATTTTGCTCTCTAAAGAAGACTCTCTTTTAGCAATAATACAGTTATATATGGTATATATACATCAATACTGCCCTACATTCATTCACAAAGGGCATTTTGTAGTCTGTCCCACTGTTCAATTCAATGTCTTTTTCTACTGTTGTGCTGGAATACATTTTTAATTAGAGCGCAGAATACCATAAGTAACTATTAACCATCTTAATTTTGGCTATTTTGTTCAGGCTGGAGCTGCTTGAACCACAATGGCAACAGGAAATGAAACTCTGAATGTGTGTAATTTCCTGATTTTGTTTTAAAATTTGACATAGATCCAGGTCAAAAATACCATCCTTGCTTCTTTATATGTTGTGAACAAATCTAAACATAATTTGTGTAAATTATATTGTAAAAATGGTTTTGGAATCCAGGTATTTTGAGGTAGTTGAGCAACTTATAGTAAGGAAGTTTTGTTGGTTTTTTTTTTTAGGGTATGTTTTTCTTGACAATAAGGAAAAGTTAGTTCCTGAACTATTAACTTAACTTTCACAGTTAACTTAATTGTCTGGAATTTTACTCTTTCTATTTTTCACTCGTTTCAAAATTTTAATCGATTTCCTTTCCTGGACATAGCACAGCTGCAAAGACTGTTAAGGCAGGTTTTTTGTAGCTTCACACAGGGGATCTGCTTGGATTGGCAGCATTTACGAGCTCTCAATGGCCATTCCAGTGTACAAAATCTGACCTGGCCAAATCTCAGGCCCCTGCCGTTGTACCTCTTGGCATTCTTTTCCCCATAGCCTCGTCTTACCTCTACGTGCCTTAACCGGCGAGCGCATCCCTGCAGCCTTGCGCAGCATGTAGGTTACACTCGGCGTCCCTGTCTCTGCTTTTTCTCTACTGCCTTCCTTGTGGGGAGACACATTCCGCTGCAAGCTGCACACCTTTGTCCCGATGCGGGTTTGATGCACTGATGCCTTTACTGTTTCAGAGAGGAAGACTTTCCATGGGGTTTCTGCGAGAGCTGCCTGCCTACCGTAGGCTGTTCCACTTGGTTGTGGCTTTGCATCCGCTGCCAGCACAGCATCACAGGGTGATGCTCTCCCTCGCAGCAGACTTGCCAACAATTCCCATCAGGACCAATGTGTGGCTAAGAAAGGGGAAATTTGTCTACCTGCCAGACACACGTTCGAGGGTTTTACTTTTGGTAGTTTGAGTAGATTTACCACTGGATATATTTGCAGCGTTGAGCTAAGAGCGAGGCTCCAGAGCTTTGTCATTAAAGTTGTCAACAATAAATTGGAATTTCATAGCTCATTATTTTCGTAACTAATAATTAGAGTGAGTAAAATGTCACTGTAATTGCAGCTCTGTGTGTGTGTGTTTTTTGTGCGTGTGTGGAAAACGGGAATCCTCGTTACAAATCCTTACATTTGGAATGTTATAGTCGGAATTTTTTAGTCCTTGTTGCAGACTTGAAAATTATCCAGAGTCAGGGAACCAGCAGTGCAAATGATGCTGTCCCCTTGGAGGAGGGTCCTACAGGGGTGCCCACTCCTCACCCACGCTGGCACCTTCAAGGGAGCAAATGACCCTGGACCTGCCATGCATAAAATGCAGCCGACTGCAGCCATCCTTGGCTTTAAGACGGAGCTGGGAGCCAGGAATGTCTGTGCCGTGCACCCCGCTGGCTCCCTGGTTTCAGGAGGGGAGGTGGTGCTGTCCCAAGTGCACTGGGGCTTTGTCCCCCCTGAGCCTGGCATTGCTGCAGCACAGTGCCGGCGATTGCGTGGTGCCGGCGCTGGCTGTCGCCGTCTCGGCTTTTCCTGCTGTGGTGTGTCAGCCGTGGGAAGTGCTGTCTTGTTCACACGGGCACGGCTCCCTGAGCTGCTGGCTGGGCTCTGCCATGGGCTGTCCCACGTCCTGGGATGGTCAACAAGCACCATGGAGAGAAGCACTGCAAAACATTTGTAAAAGTCTGTGGTTTTAACTTGGAAGGAAGAAAACAATGAGTTTTTGTTTGGTAGTGTTCATGGTATTGTCTGCTTGCTTCTGCACCCTCCTCACTTGTCAGCAGCCAAGGGTGCAAGGTTTGTGGTTCCAGCTTGCCATCGTTTTGTTGTGCCTGTGGGAGGCACGGGAGGAGCTGGATTTTACCTCCCTGCCCTAAAGCTCGCCCCTGGGCTGCATTTAGGGACACCGGGAGGGTTAATCCATCTCTAGCACTTGGTGCTTCCCATTCCTAGTGTTGCTTAAATGGCTCACGGAGACCAGTCCATATGATTCTGCATCCGGAATATTGGAAAACGTGCACTGGCAGCGCGGTGACAGTCTTTGTAGAGGAATTCCAGGCCCTGCACAGAGAGCTCTCCCAAAACGATGAAAACCAGCAGCCTGGCAGGAATCTGATGAGCATGGCTGAGCGTTGCAGCAAGGCAGACTTGGGCTGTGCAGCCTGCTTGTGTGCTGCTCACCCTGGAAAGATTGGGGATTTTTTTTTTTTCATATAATGGGGACGTCAAGTTGCTGCAGAGAAAATATATTAATGAGCAGTGTTTTGTTCTTACTTGGGAGCCTTTTCTAAGCTTTCTGTTAGAAACATGGGCAGGGAGTACGAGGGTTGATGGACTGGGGATGCAGGAGTGTGCAGCTTGGTGGGCACCTGGCTGGAAGGGTCACAGAGTCGAAGTCTGCTCCATATGGAAAGGATCTGCTGGGTCAGGAAGTTGACCTGCTGGACACGAAGAGGTCCAGTTGGGGAAGTTGGGGTTTACTTTTAATCTGGTTGCAAGAAAATTCACAAGGTACAAAGAAGCGCACGGCCGGGAGAGTGGAGCATTGCGCTCACCAGCAGCGCAGAGCAGCATGGTTTCAATCTTGGTCTCTGTTCTGTCCCTCAATGGATAAGACATGACTTCTGCTTGTTGCAGCATGTTTGAGGCCTCGTTTATTAAAAGGGGGAGACTGGTGGGGCTGGGGATCCCAGCTGCAATGGGTCACACAGTTGCTCTTGTGAGATTTATACATGCAGAAATTTGGCAGATTTCTATGGGTGTAGCATCTGCAGGATGGGTGTGGGTGCTGCGCCCAAGGAAGGGACACAGGACTGATCACAGAAACTGACCCCCACATCGCTAGACCCCTCCGGAACATGGGCAGCTCCCTTTTCCTTCAAATTCATGTTTGGAACTACTGGAAATGTCATGTTAAAAAGAATGCATCATGAAAAATATTAGCTACTGAAACTGTTATGTGCATATGAAAACCACAAAATGGGAAAAAAGATATGTTGGTGCATTTATTCTGGAAATGCAAAGAAAATAAAATACTTAGCCTTTGTTTCACTGTGAAATGATAACAAGCCGTAGATACTAATGATGGAGAATTTCCGTAGAAACAGTAATTTACTACAAAAGAGTCCATGGCAAAAAGTGGTCTTTGGTGTGATTTGTTTCTATTATTGCCAGTACTGCTGATTAATAGCACACATTTTCAGTTAATTTTGGATCCCAGCATGCCCTTTAATCTTGCATTGTTTCTTTTGTCTTGCTGTTATGGAAAAATATGTATTGTATCCCGAGGCCCAATTCCAATTACTATAAATTAATCTATTAGGTGATAAAGCACTACATGGGCAGAAAATGTGCATGTGGAAGTGAAGATGTATCTCAGGATTTGCTGGGGTTTGGTTAACTTAAAATTATGTTCTTTATAAATCTCAAGGCATGTTCTCTGTCCATTTGTGATAACCAAAGTTTTGTTTTGGATGTTGTCCCAGGTATTACGAAACCGGGAGCATTAAGCCGGGAGTGATTGGAGGATCAAAACCAAAGGTTGCCACACCCAAAGTCGTTGAAAAAATTGCAGAGTATAAGCGCCAAAATCCCACCATGTTCGCCTGGGAGATCAGGGACAGGCTCCTCGCGGAGCGAGTGTGTGACAACGACACTGTGCCCAGCGTCAGTTCCATTAACAGGTAAAGGTCTGTCTGGTCCTGGGGAGGGATGCTCCCTGGAAGCACTGTCCCTGCATCCTTATCCGTTAGCAGGATGGGGTTTTCTGGGTGATTTGCATGAAATGCATCTTGCAGGAAATGCAGCTTACATGAAATACAGCTTGCAGGTCCTGCTGTGCTGGGGCTGGGGAGCAGTTGTGGGCTCACCTCCATGGCCAAAGCATCACAAATAATGAGGATTTTCTTGGAGGGGGCAGGTTCTGCTGCTGGCTTTTGCTTCTGTCCACTTCTTTCCCATTCCCCAAGCTGTAAGGCTGGTAACAACCTTATGTGTTTACTCGGTTTGGCTCGACGGCCGGGGCTCAGCTTTTCCCAGGGGAGAGCTCAGACACTGTCGAGCAGAATGGTGGTTTTCTGGGAATGGGGGGGTCTGTAGAGGGGAGACCCAAGGCATGGGTCTAAGGTGACACTTCTGACGCCTGCGCAGTGTTGCTGAAGTTTTCCCAGAACTGTGCTGGCATCAGTGTGGATATCTCTGGGGGAGTTTGGTTGGCAGGTTTCAAGCACCTTAGACATCCATGGATGCACTTAGGTGGCCTTGAGTGGCTTCTGTAAACGTGCAGGACGATCTCATGTGGAGGCTTGATCCCACATTTGGGAGTTTTGCCACGACCTTGCTGGGCAGGACTGGGTTCATAGAGGGGTCTGGAGCTGTATGACCCTGCTGCCATCTCAGTGGCACCCTCTGTGCCCACCCACTTCTGAGTCGAGGGGTGTCCAAAGCTGGTGTTGAAAAACACCCAGTAAAATACTCTATTCTGATTCCAGCCCTGCCAGACCGATAATCGGGGATTAACACTTGGAAGGCAGAGCCCCTGGGCAAGCCCCATGCACACCCGGACCTCTGGCAGTGGGTTCCTTTTGTTTCTGCCCGGGAGCGTGTTCGGTGCTGGGCTCTGACCCCGCCACACCAGTGAGGTGTTTTTCACTGGTGCGGTCACATGCAAATTCTTTGAATGCAGCTACAGCTATAAAGTCCCATCTGTGCCCATGGATGGGAAATAAATTGGTGCAATATTCTTTTATTGGTGATCCCAGCCTGATTTGCATTCATGGAGTTGCTGCTTGAGTAGCTGGAGTGGCTTCCCCGGTGTTGGCAGGGAGCGGTGGTTCTTTCTTTGGAATGTGGAGTTGCTAGTTCATGTGTTCAGGAGCAAAAATAGGTTGGTTCCTGCACATCCTCTACTGCTGCCCCACTTGCTGCGAGTCCCAAGCAGCATTCCATAACCTTATGGATGTGGCATTTTCTGTTGTAAAAGGGATTTGAGAAATAATATGGACACAAGGCAGAAGGAAAATCCTACTCTGACTGTCCTTAATTAACTAAGGGCACACTGCTTCCACCGCAGCCAGCCCAACCCGTCCGTGAGAGAAGCATCGCTGCCATCAGCAGCCCTGTGTTTGTGTTGCAGGACTTGGAGCATCCTCCAAAAACCTAACAAAAAGGCAGTCATAGCTCTAGAAAAGCAAGAGACTAAGTGGTTTCCAGGTGTGTTTTGAACCAGTTTCCGTATTCCACCTTTTACTGCGTCCTTGCATGTTTCCACACTGACAATGTCTGTGCACCTGCTGCTGTTGCATCAAAAACTCGTTTCATGATCCACCGCCAAGCTTTTGGCTGGAAACCTCATTCTTTCTCATCTGCTTGCCAGTGCAGTGAAGATCTTTTCCTTTTCTTAAAGGTGTGAAATCCTTTTTTAGAAACACACACAGTCTTTTTTTGAGTCAGTCTGTTTACCTGGAGAATTGTTTTTGCCAGCCAGGGAGCACCTCTTGAGAACCCAGACAAACTATCATCACAAGAAACCTGGAATTCACATCAACACACTTGGCTTTAGTGCAAAATCGTCCCAGATCCAGCCTGTGGGTTTTGTCCTAATATTTAAAATTAAGCATATACTTCAGGGCTCTGCTGGTAGAGATGTCAGATGCCAGGGATGCAGCTCCCTGCCCACGATGCCCCTATTCATGATCCATCAGGTGCTGCCCTGTCACTGCAGACCTGAACCCATCCGAAATCGCTTGGCATGGTCCCACTGCAGGGAGGGTGAAGCTGGGCAGTTGGCATTCCTGGCCAGGGGACGGAGCCGCAGTGCTGCTTCCCATCCGGGTGATCCCCCCAGGATGTGCTGGTCCCTTCCGGGAGCTGCTGCTGGTCTTGGGGAATAACGGGGATGCTGGGATGGACCACAGCGCCTTTTAGCAGATAAATCTGAGCTGCTGTCCCCATATACGACTGAATAATAACTACCATTATTAATTAATAACATTAATTAGCATTAATAATAGGCCACTCTTCTGCAGCAGGAGCAACTCTGTGTGATTAAGACTTAATTAATCATTGTGATTAGTTTTGCTCAAATAAGCTGAGAGCTGCCCAGCTGCCTCAAAGCACTCCAGCCCTCCGTTCCTCCAAAGATGAAGACGTTTATGTGTCACAACGCCCTGGACACCCTTCCTTCGCCATGATGTCAAACCCTTGTGCAGGGGGTTATTTACCCTCTTGCCCATGCAGGGTCCCAGGTCTCTGCTTGTGTGTTCTCCCCGCGAAAATGCTTTCACAGATTCCTGTGAGTCCCGCGGTGGGATGGCTGCCCCCTAACCCCGGCAGGGGGACTTGCTGCTGAGGACCTATCTGCAGGAGACATCTGGCATCCCCACGCTGGCTCTGTCTCACCCCTCTGCTTCCCTCTTCCAAATTCATGACAGGCAGAAATGGGAGAGGAGTTTGACAGGGAAGGAGAGGAGGAACGCTTACCGCAGCATCGCTGCTGTGCACACAGTACATCAGGCAGGGGGAAGTGGGGAACATGCCTCCTTCGAGCCTGTTTCCATTCTGCCACAGTTAGTGGCAGAGCTGTGTTATCTCCGGAGGCGTTTCAGATCCTGTCTTCCCTTTTTTCACGCTGTGCTGTCAGGTGAGCGTTCAGTCGAGCACCTCCCTGGCTCTTGGCAGACACTGCTCTCTGTCCTGCATCTGGTTTGTCTGCATCTCCTCATTTTTCCTGATTGACATTGTTATAAATCAGAGCAGAGGCAATGGCAAAGTTGTTATTCAGTTTTTAAGTTCAGAATTTAATCCATCACTTTATTTTTTTTTTTAATATAAATCTGTCTAAGTGGTGCTCAGGTTCTCTAGCTGTGTGGGTATGCGGGGTGGTACAGGGACAGCCCTGCAGGTGTGTCCCAGCGCCCAAGGGTGCAGATCCCAGCCTGCTGGGATGCCTGGAACCAGGAGCATCCAGGGTGTGCTGGGCCCAACAGGTACCCAAACACCAATGTGCATCTCTTTCCTGGGTGGTGAGAACCAGGTCCTCAGAAGGACTGAAGGACCAAACTCCGGAGCATCACAAGGAGTGTGTTGGGGTTGGTCACCCCACCGTCCTCAATAGCAGGGGCTGGAGGCACAAGCTTTGATCTTTCTGTGGATAACAAGACGAGAATGTGCAGAAAGGCATTTTTCTGTTGGTGTAGTTGTCCTGAACTGAAAAAATAGTGTCTGATGCCCCCTGCAACTGTCTGCTTGATGCTCAGTGATCATTTCTTTTCCACTACCTCCAGGATCATACGGACGAAGGTGCAGCAGCCCCCCAATCAGCAGGTCCCAGCCACCAGTCACAGCATAGGTAAGGGAAACTTTTTTTTTTTTTTTTTTTTAATATTAAAAAAAGAGAGCACAATAGATTACAAATATTCTAAATTACAAATATTCTAAAGAACTTTTAATCATTCTTATGGACAGATAATTCTGCATAAAACACTTCAGCACACGTGCTAATGCACATTCTTTGTCATTCTCCAAGGGCTGAACATAGTAAATGAATTTTATAAATACTGCTAAAAGGTTTTGAATTTTACTGATTATTATGATAAATAGCTTTCACCATGAGACAGAAAATTGAAATCTAAACCAAAAAAACCCCACTAATGGGGGTCTATAGAATGTCAGATAATTAAAGTAATAAATCAAGAAAGGGATACTTATTCATAACATTTTCTGCATCATTAGTCAGTAAGTAGTTTTGAATGTGTTTTTATCATCTATCAACCATCCTTTCCATAATTCTTTGTGCACTTGCAGTCTTGAGTGAAGAGGTAGCAAAACTTTCCGAAACTTTAATTTATCCACAGACCAGCAATGCTGTGCCCCGAGGCAGGCGACGCTGGCAGAGGGGGGTCCCGGGGAGGGGGGTCCTGGCTGCTGGGGCATCCTCAGCCCTGCATGAGGATGATGGTGTTTTATGGGGGGTGGGAAGTGGGGTGGCACAGCCAGACAGAGTGAGAGCGCAGAACTGCATGAACTCTGTGGGCTTGTCCAAGACATTGCGCCGCAGCCCCATGTTCACAGCATTTCCCTTCTGGAAATGCTCAGACCATCCCAGAGCAGGAAAAGCATCCCTTGGTTTGCTACAATGGCTTGAGGGATGTCTCTCCTTGGGGAAAATGAGCAGAGAAGAGAAATCTTGATTCTTACAGCTTGGCAGAGGCGGCAAGGATTCCCAACGCCCATTTGCTCCATGGTGGCCATGACTGGGGGTCTTCAGTGCAGCAGTCAGGGGCTGCAGAATGCTTTCTGGGATGCAGGGACTTGCCTGCGCAGGCTCAGCCCTGGAACCCCCACAGCATCCCGCGGACAGGGTCTGCAGCCCTGGCCAGTGTCTCCAGGCTGCTGTCTGCTGCGATGAATGACCCACCTTGGCTGGACACAGCCAGCACCCTTTACCGAGGGCTCTGGTAGAGCAAAGTGGATTTGTTTCATGTTTTGGGGACCCTCAGGGCCTTTTGGCCATGTGTCCTGCTGCTGGCTGTCCCTGGGTCCCTGGGTGACTGCAGCTAAAGGGAGAGCATCCCCCTGCTCCCAGCGTACAGCCCGTCCCCTGGTGATGGGGGTCAGGGGGGACCACCTCTCTGCTCCCAACCCTGCACAGAGGCTGGGCTGGGCGGGGGTCCTTCTGGAGCTGGGGAGGGTCTGGTGGCATTCAGGTAGGGTGGTGCTGGTGTCGTCCTACCTGCTGACCGCCTATCCTCACCTTGCAGCCTCCACAGGGTCCGTGACCCAGGTTTCCTCAGTCAGCACTGACTCTGCCGGATCGTCCTACTCCATCAGCGGGATCCTGGGAATCGCCTCCCCTGGCACTGAGAGCAACAAGCGCAAGCGAGATGAAGGTAGCGGGAGCTGTTTTTTTGCATGGGTGGTGTGTGTGCCAATGCATGGCCGGGAAAGGTGGGATGGGGTGGATGCTGCGTGCGTGTGACGTGATGGAGCTGTGGACCCCCTGTCACCACCGCTGTGGGGGGTTTTGTCCCAGCTGGGGACCTTTGGCGTGAGGCAGTGGCCAGAGGCTGGACCCCTTCAAGAAGCGGGGATGTGTTGGGGTGTTTCAGAAAGCACTGGAGGGGTGTCATAATTTTTAACCAGACCCTCCTCCTCTTCCCAGCGAAAGGGGAAGAGTCACCATTGTGTTGGCTCTGTGAGCATCCAAAATATAAAATGGCAGAGGGGTGTCCCCAGGCACAAAGAGGCGGAGAATTAATGGCAGAGCTGTCTGTGATGTTGTGTGCTCCCAGCATCAGGTGCTGTTGTCAGTCCGGGGGTGGGAACAAGTGCAGTCTGGTTGGGTTGAATGATGCTGGTGCTCCTCGGATCGGCTGCAGGGTTTGTGCTCCTGTTTCATTGCATCCTGGGCCCTTTCATAAGGAAAACACTGCTTTGGAGAAGAGGGTGTTGGGAAGAGTGTGGAAGGGAAAAGAGGAGAAATTCTCCATTGTTGTCGTATAAAAATTGCCTTTAATCTACAGCATCCCTTTCATTTAGTGAGAGCTTAGAGAGGAGTTGAGGCTGGGGCTTTGGATGCGATGCCAGAGCCGTCGTGGAGATGTTGCCATTGTGGAGGGCACCGGGAGGCAGGGAGCTGCCTGCCCCACAGCAACACTATGGAGATGGGGGTGCCTGTTTGCTCTTGGTGGGGGTGCTGCCATCCTGCCCAGAAGCATCCTTGCTCCCCAACTCCTGCATGGCTGGTGTGGATCAGTGCCGCTGGTGTGCATCGGTGTCCCTGTGCCTCCTGTGGCCCCCGCTGCCCCCTGCCTGGTCCCGTGGGGACAGAGAGAGGGGTGTGCGGGTGGGCAGAAGCCATGGTGGCATTAACTGAACCCCAGGGGATTAATTTAACCAAATCTGGCTAAAATTGGATGATAAGCTTGGTGCCAAGTCTACACAAACGGGGTCAGGGGTCTGTGGATGCACTGATGGAGATGCCTGGTCAGGTGGCAGGGTGGTGCTTGGCTTGCTGAAGGGGGAGGGAAAGCTGCAAGAGGTTTGTGGGGCCAGTTCCAGCCGTGTGGGAGCTGGTCTGATGGTGGGACCAGTATAAAACTCCCTGTGTTTGGGTACTTGCTGAATATGCTGGTGTTGGTTAACTCTGTGATTGTATGGCTGTTTTTTTTCCAAATCAAGGCTACAAGTGCATAGATAAATACATGAATTAAAGCAGCTAGGGCAGAAATTCTGTACTTCATCAGCTGTGGCAGGAGGAAGGCCATCTGTGCTGAAGTTCTGTCCTAGCCCCGTCCCAAAGCACGCCTTCCTGGGTGCCCGCGACTGCAGAACACTCTCTGGGTTAAGCCAGAGTCTTCTCTGTCTCAGAGACAAGAAACTCCTGAAACTGTTGAGAAAAAGAATTAAATGTTTCCTTGGAAAGATCAGAAGCAGAGCTGAGAAATCCCCCAACTTTTGTCAGCTCACATTTAGAGGAGAGCACGTGGTTTTTAAAACAATGCCATCGTTCTGTCAGGATGAGTCATGGTTTTCAAGCTGTACTCTGGATGGGAACGCTGTCTTCAGCAGACCATTCACGCTGCTGTTATAACAGCTTCGGGGCTGCAGATTTGGAAAGGCATGCACAGATACTGAACCGTCTCTGTGTGTTTGAGAGGATCCCGGGGGTGTCCGTAGCCCCTCTGCACCCTGCTTGGCACAAGCTCCCTCTGGAGGGGTGGGCATGAGGTGCCCTCAGAGCCATCTGAGGGCTCCCCGGGGTCCTGGAGCGGGGTAACGAATGCAAGAATCTGATGTGAAGAGGAGAAGCACGTCGTCTTCTGATTTCGACCTGTATCATACCGCAGATGCACAAGGGGGCAGAGTTAACTTCACCATTCCCGGACCTCGCAGAGCTGGATGGAGCTCCGTCGCAAGCCCCTTGTGGTGTCTTTTTCCATGTTGTGACATTTCTCGGTGGCCGCTGCACAGTGCATGCTCATCCGGTGGTCCCAGCTCTGCTCAGCCTGGGAACTTTCAGCTGCATCGGTTGATTTATTACCCGTTTTTGTTCTCTGCACTCCTGACATTTTTTTTAGCAGATGTCACTGGTCTTTAACCCAGTGGAGAGCTTGCTGGGTAGCAACAGGGGCAAAACAAACCAGACAGTCTTTATTGGTTTATATCGCTGAAGGTGTAATTTTTTTTTTTTTTTTGGTCCCCTATTGCAATATGGACTCAGAGCAGATGTACCTCCGTGGAGGATTGGCTGCATTCGCTTGTGGTGAAAGAATGTGCTACTGGAGACTGACATCGGGAGCAGGCTGCTCCGTAAGGAGGCAGAGATGCAGCCGGCAGTGGTCAGATTGCCTCCTCCGAGTTTGGTGGCTGCACATTCCCTCGGACCTGCAGCTTGGGAAAAAATCTGTGGAGGCACAAGCAGGTGGTGGGGGTGTGCAGGATGATCTTGCTGAGCTGCTTTCTTGTGAATAGGGTGGGTTTTGGGGAAGTGAGACCCCGAGTCCGAGCGGGCTGGATGCTCCATCCAGCGCTGGCAGCTGGCGTCAGAGAAGGGACTGGTTTCGCTGGGGGCTGGTGGTGGTCCCGCAATGGGATGCCTGGCAGGGTCTGTGTTTTTTGGGAAAGACTGAGCATCCTCTGTCTGGAAGTCCAGGCTTTCTGAAGTGGGATTAAATAATCCTTGGTGAGGAGTGTTAAAGAGGGTTGTATCCCCCAGGCAGGCGTACAGGATCCAGGACAGAGATGGGGTGCAGGGCATGTACTAGGGATGATGGAGGTCACTGGGGTGTGAGTGCTCCAAAAGAGGATCTCGGGATGCTGTGGAAGGATGGGGGGAAGAAGGGCCAACGCACAGCAGGTTAGAGCCCACCCCTCCTTCGCCCCACTCTTCCCCAGCCCTGGTTCCCATCCTGTGCACCGCAGAGCAGCCACGGGACAGCTGGCAAAAGGGCTCGAGCCTCAAGAATTACATGAAGCTCTGTTCTCATACCTCTTCCTTGCCTTATGCAAAAGCATTTCCCTACATGGGAGTGGTGACCTTTGGAGCAAATACTGTGTATTTTGATGGGGAACTGCATGCCTAGTTGTTGGTCTTCTATCACCCGCCTGATTATTCACACCTAGACATTCACGTGCTTTCAGCATCTTGGCCCAGCCGAAGACCCACAGCCTGACTCGTGCCCTCGCTTCTGACATGGAAACACACAGAAATCTCTGATGCTGGCAGGCAGTAGGGGCAGCTTGCGAACATGAGCAGCAGCCAAGTGTTGTAGTTTGACCCTGTCTGGGAGCCAACACCACACAGCCGCTTGCTCACCCTCCCACCTCCCTGCTCCCCGGGATGGGGGAGAGAATTAAAGGGGTGAAGGGAAAAGAGACTCGTGGGTTCAGATAAGAACAATTTAATTACTAAACTGCAATACTGGAAATAATTATAATGATGATGATAATAACAGTAATATATACAAATGAGTGACACACAGTGACACTGCTCACCACCCCATGACCAAGTCTCAGCCTGTTCTCGGCCAACGATCCCAGAGCAGGGAGAGTCCTGAAACCACAGTCCCAAAATGGAGACAAGAGCCCAAGTATCCGAGAGACAGAGACAACCCTGAGAGAGGGGCGACCCAGAGGGAAACAACCCAAAGCAAGAGAGAAAACTTCTGGACAGAATCTCACCTATACTCTGGCCATGCTGTGCATGGTATGGAACAGACCATTGGCCAGTTTGGGTCTCAGTCCTAAACCTGAGGTCGAATCCTGGGCTGGGACGTGGGGCTGTGCTCCCTCCCAGCTTCTCCTGCCCCTGTAGACACAGGCACAGCAGAGAAGCAGGGAAGTCCTTGACTGTCCTGTCAGCAGCACGAATCCAAAAACATACTCACAACAGCTGCTGGGAAGAGAGTTAACTCTGTCCCAGCTGACACTAGGACACCCAGCCAGGCGGAGATCTGTTTGCATGCAGTGGTTGCTCTGTAAGTCAGATGCCTGTTGTGTCACTGATGCTCCATCTATGCTGCTAAACTAGAGACTGTCGGTGCACAGGCACAAATCTCATCTGGCCTATCCTGCTGTGGTTAGCACTGCCCCAGCATGGTTTTTGTGTGTGCATGCTGGTGTCCTCTCAGCCAGCGCCTGCTAATTGGCACTGGGGGAACATCGCTCCGCTGCTCAGCTCCAGTGCAGCCAAGATGGCACAGACGATGAGAGAGCTTCCTCGCAGGGACACAGGCTGTGCTTGACCCATCGTCCTGTTTTCTCCCCTCATGCAGATACAGCAAAAGGCTGCATGCAGCAATGAGCACCTTGCTGCAAACCATGGGCTTGGCCCTGGCCCCCCCAGGAAACGCCATTGGAAGCGGGGCAGCAGAATCGGGCAGGACACCCTCAGCAAAACACTGCACAGGATGTGAGCATCTGCTGCCCACCCACCCCTCCTTGCTGCTAAAGGGGTTTGGCAGATTTAAATATCTGCACCGAACAGCTGCACGGACCATATTTCAGATTCACAGGCACAGAGTCTTCACAACAGTGGAGGCATTTGGGGAATTGAAACTTGTGTAGCAGGAGACCTTCCCTCCTATGAGTTGTTTTGTTTCCATTCCCATCAACCATAACCCCACATTGCTGTCAGCATCTGGTGTGATGATGGAGGTGCTTGTGCTTTGTTTTCTCTGCTGAACTCTTTGAAAAATGCCTTTCCTTTACACGTAGGCTCAGTATATTTAAAGGCATTTAATAAATAAATATATATATAATATATACATAATATATATATTTAATTGGGTCACAGCCTCCTGGGTAGGAGGACAAGCTTCCAAGAAGGGCAGGGATGCTGGTGGGAAACTGGGGGGTGGGTGCAATCCAATGCCTTCTTAAAAAAATAATCCGATATGGCAATCACCAGGTTTTCACACAGGGATGCCCCAGGTTAGGCATGTCTGGGTATCCCAGCAGCATCGACCTGTGCAGCAGCTGAAGCTGCTGGGCACGTTTCTGATGGTGCCAGTGCTGCAGAGGCTGTGGGTGTAGATGCCTCAGGGGATGCACAACACATGGTCATCAGCCTTGAAAGGGAGCACAGCACTGGGGAGGTGCCACCAGGGTCTTCTGTCACCTCCTCGTGTGGCTGAGGGACAACGTGGCTGCCAGGGCATCTGTTCTAGGAAATTGCTGGGTGTCCTGGTGTTGGCTGGGACAGAGTTAACTTTCTCCACAGCAGCTGGTATGAGGCTGGTTTGGGTTTGTGCTGAAAAGCAGCTGATCACAATTGATGATCAGAGCTGCTGCCAGGACAGTCAAGGACTTTCCAGCTTCTCTGCTGTGCCCATGTCTGCAGGGGCAGAAAAAGCTGGGAAGGGAGCACAGTCCCAGTTCCCAGCCCAGGATTCGACCTCAGGTTTAGGACTGAGACCCAAACTGGCCAATGGTCTGTTCCATACCATGCACAGCATGGCCAAGGTATAGGTGAGGCTCTGTCCGGAAGTTCTCTCTTGCTCCGGGTTGTTTCCCTCTGTGTCACCCCTCTCCCAGGGTCATCTTGGTCTCTCAGACACTTGGGCACTTATCTGCATTTGGGGATTGCGATTTCGGGACTCTCCCTGCTCCAGGATTGTTAGCTGGGAACAGGCTGAGCCTTGGTCATGGGGTGGTGAGCAGTGTCACTGTGTGCCACTTGTTTGTATATTTATCTATGTTATTATTATCATAATTATTATTTTAATAATTATTATTTTCATTATTATTTCCAATATTATTGTAGTTTAGTTATTAAATTGTTCTTGTCTCAACCCGTGAGTCTTTTCTTTGCCCTTCACCCCTTTAGTTCTCTCCGCTGTCCAAAGGATGGAGGTTGACTACCAACCAGCGTAAAACTACAATGCTGGGAAGGCTTGTGAAGTATTTTTTCCCTTTGGTTTAGCTCAACTTCTGTAAACACTGAACACCAGAACCACAGCTGTTGCCCAGCTCCGCTGAGCATGGCCAGGTGCAATGTCCACAGCTCTGTCCCCATCTGAGGTCTGCCCCATAACTTGCAGTGTATTCCTGCAGCACATTTTAGATGTCATTGTCACTTCTCTGTCAATGGAGGATCTTTATTTTTCTGTCTCTGGGTGCTGGGATATGGGACTCCTCTGCCCACCCGTGGGTCCCTCTTCCTGGCAGTGCTCTGGGAGGACCAGGTCCTGGCTTTTTGGGTGCTCTTGGGTACTGCTTATCCTGGAACACCTCTGGTGAGATGCTGCTTTGGTGTGAAGTCCTCTCCTCTCCTGAGCAGGGGTTTGGGATCTCCTCCCATGCCAGACTTGCTCCTTGGAGTTTCCTGAATAGGTTTGGGCTCTTCTGGCCTGGGGTGTTTGAGTGTCCCATTGAGGAGGATGAACAAGGGGTCACAGTGCTGCCGGGGACTGTGGGGCATTGGACGGTCACTGGTGTGGGAGGGCAGAAGGTGAAGGACCCACAGACTTATTGGTTCTGCCTGTCCATGCTCCGGGTCATTGGCAGGAGGAAGACAGGCGTTGCAGCCCATGAGTGATGGAGTTTGGTGCAGAAATTATCCACTGGTGAGGTTCCACATTGACAGAAGTCCCCATAACTCCTCTCACCACAGATGAGGACCTGAGCCTGGCAGTGTGGGGTGGTGATCAGTGTTGTCCTCTCCAACTCTTCCTCAGGGTCTTCTGCAGCATGCGATTGATGTGCAAAGGACCGAAACCTTTGGGAATCTGAACTGCATGGGAAACAGTCAAAACCAGAAAGACTGTCAAGGGAGAAAAGCAGGAGGTTATGGAAGGGAAAAAATTACCTGCCGATAGAAACAGGGATGTGGGTGCAGACCTCACTGCTGGGTCAGTGATGGCCAATAAGAGGTGGTAGAAAAGCACATGAAAAAAATCAGAAACCAGTCTCTCTGCAGTGCAGGTGTTTGGGTGGAACAGGTGGAGTCACCCAAGTCCATGCACAGGTTAAAGAGAAGGAAACCCCCTCCAAGGTCCCGGGGGCGGGCTGGAGTTCACTTCGGTAATTTCCAGTCCTGATTCGGCAGTAATTACTCTCCGGAGTTGTCTTTACTCCTGAGGATAATGCCAGTGACAATAATGAGATGAAGCCTTTGCAGGGAATGAGGTTTCGCAGGGTCAGCAAGGACTGATTTGGATTTCTCCTGCTGATGCAGGTTGTCCTTTGCATTGAGGGATCCTTTCCCGGTGCTGCAGAGTGGGGTGAGCTGTGTGTCCTGTCAGATCGTTAGCTCCCTCGCCACACAGACTCTTAAACCATCCTTTTAGAGTTTTATCTGGACTTCACTAGTTAAATTGCAGTGATGGCTTCATCTGTGCTGTAGTCTATGCAATCTATGACTTGGTGGAGATTCAAATTTTATTTTTTTTTTAATTTAGTGGAAAGCTTTTTTCCTGAGTCCTTGGATGTAATTTCCCACAACAGTGGGGCTTTTGTTTTGTTTCACTCTTTGCATTTATCTTTTGTGCACCTTGCACAGGGCATTCCGAATGTGCTGAAGTGCACCGGTCTCCAGCCACGCTGACAGTTTGATATGGGCAGTGATGGTGTCACCTGTGGATGGTGCTGGTTTGACATGAGTAGTGATGGTGTCACCCATGGATGGTGGTGGTTTGACGTAAGCAGTGATGGTGTCACCCATGGATAGTGCTGGTTTGACATGAGCAGTGATGGTGTCACCTGTGGATGGTGGTCGGTGTCTGGAGGAGGACTTTGGCTCCCCCAAGGCATGGGACTAGAACCCCTGGGTGTCCCAAAGAGCCACAGGAAGGATATGGACCTGTTGGAGTGGGTCCAGAGGAGGGCCCCAGAGATGGTCAAAGGCTGGAGCAGCTTCTGTCCAAGAACAGGCTGAGAGAGCTGGGATTGTTCAGTCTGGAGAAGAGAAGGCTCCAGGGAGACCTTTGAGCACCTTCCAGTGCTGAAAGGGGGATGAAGCTTTGAGCAACCTGGACTAGTGGAAGGTGTCCCTGTCCATGGCAGGGGGGTTGGAACTTGATGAGCTTTAAGGTCTTTTCCAACCCAAACCATGCTGTGATTCTATGATTCTATGAGAGAGATCTTGATCTCCCTCATAGATCAAGAGGGGGATGGAGTGATAGGATGAGAGGGAATGGTTTTAAACTGAAAGAGGGGAGATTTAAGTGAGATATTAGGAAGATACGTTTTCCTGTGCGGGTAGGGAGGCAGTGGCCTGGGTTGCCCAGAGAAGCTGTGGATGCCCCATCCCTGGTGGGGTTCAAGGCCAGGCTGGAGGAGGCTTTGAGTAACCTGGGCTAGTGGGAGGTGTCCCTGCCCATAGCAGGAAGTGGAACTCTGATGATCTTGAAGGTCCTTTCCAACCCAAACCATTCTGTGATTCTGTGAAATTCTAGAGAAACAAGAATAAATGTGGATCAGTTCAGATCCCAGCTACAGCAGTGTTAAAATGGTGCAGTCTGGGCTTCTGAGAAAGTTCTGCACGCCTAAATTAATGAAAATGAAACCAAAAGCCATTTCGTCACCTGAACTGATCACTTCTGATGTCTGAGGGCGATTTGTTCCCATGAGCGCTGCGGTGGCAGGACGGTGCTTCCGGAGAGGGAAGGAGCAACCTCTGGGTGATGAAGCTACAGGCTGAGGTCCTCCATCGCTGGGACAAATCCCAAAGCTCTGTAGGACAGTGGGAGTATCCCATGCCTTTATAGCCATCTGTGGGCTTCCCATCTTCCCTGCAACACCGGTAGCTGTGACAATGCCGAATGCCTGGGGCTGCCTGCATCCCTGTGCTCTGGGTACTGGTGCCAGTGGACCACCTGGGGGTCCCCGAGGATGTGGACCGTGGCCGGGTGGACAGTGGTGTCTGACAGGCAGCTGTCCTCAGGGGCGGGCATCCCGGTGCCCTCGTGCTGGAGGGGTTTGGAGGGACAGGGTGGCTCTGCGCTGGCCATTGGTGATGCTCACTCATGGGTGGTTTTACACGTTGGCGGCTCCACGCAGGAAAACTCCCTGCTGGTGTGGCTGCCCTCTGCGAGTGAGGGGGTTACTCTCTGTCTCATGCATACTTCAAGCGCGTTTGTCACTTTTCTTCTAATGCGGTCCCTGGGGCCTCCGTTTTCAGGAGAGCTCCAAGGTGAAGCCCTGCTGCTTTGCCACCGGCTCCAACAACATGGGGGCTTTCTCGGAGCTGTGTTAATGAAAAGCCCAGGCTTCTGCTGCCCCGCATGGATCTGCTGCAGCTCCAGCTGTTCTTGTCAGGAGCTGTCGAGCGCTTGGTGCTGTTCAAGGAATAACCTCTTCATATGGGTTTAGCTAAAATCCAGTTTAGGGGTAGGTGTCTTGTCAGACCGTCCTGACTGTGTCAGGAGCATGGGCTGGCTGGGATTCATTTTTGTGAATGCGTTTTCCAAAGAAAAAGCAGTTTTGTGGAGGAGCAGGACTTGTCAGTTTTTATGGGTGTTTCTTATAAATGCTAATATAAAATAAAATGGAAAGGTAATGAACAAAAGGAATAATTTTGATTTAATCGAGGAATTGGTAGCATCCTAAGAGGTGGAAACGTTGAGATGCCGTGACAGTATGTGCGTGTGTACCTGTGTATCTGTACTGAGGATGTATGTATGGACATACCCCTAATGTGCCTGTCACCTACAGATTTATACAGAGATGATTGAAGTGTTGTCTTAGGATGGATATGTAATATGTACATATACATTTATGTAATATATGCATGTAATATGTAATAATATACTATTCACAGACTTTCACAATTAGCTTTCTGTGTCGTAAGTGATGATAGTGATCTTTGAAAGCACTGAAGAACAAAACCAAGAAGAGAGGAGATTTTTGTTTGGGTTCTTGTTGTGCCCAGTTATTTTTCTGACTTTCTTTTCAAACTGTGTGCTCGAGCGAGGTGTTTCTGTGAGAGGAGGGTCACACACTTTGTGTTGCAATATGCGGCACTGTATTTTCCCCTTTTTTCCCTGTGTGTTGATCAATGTTGCCCGACACCCGTTTGTCAGAATACGTCTGTGCTGTTAAATGCTTTGATTCCAAATGTGTAACTGGGGAGCCCTGGCTGCTCTGACGGTGTTTACTTGGCAAAGGGAGATGTGGCCAGGTCCAGGTGGTGCTTGGAGAGACACAAGGGCTGTTCCCACATGAAGGGTCCAGTGCCAAAATATTAAGTAAATTATTTGGCATCTCCATGGTAGCAGGAACTCTCAGAGCATCCTGTATTTTTGTGTTGTGCTTGGAAATGATAACAGCTTTCCCACTTCCTCATCCCGTCTCCATCCCACCGCCCGAGGCTGCTGTTCTTCCTGGGGGAGCAGTGAACTGGGTTCTTCTAGGGGTAATGGCAGGTTAGCTGACTTCTCTGTAGCTGCACAAATGCAGCGCTGGTACCAGGATTACCATGCAGGACTGGAATCTGCTGCTGCTGCAGCTGGTGCAAGATTTTATTCCAGCTTGCTGGGATTTTAAAGTCAGAATTATTTTCTTGGCTGAAATTACAAACTCCTGAAATGTTGAATGATAGTGGAAAACTCATTTTCTCTGTGTGTGCTTTGGGAAGAGCCAGAGCGAATATTTTCATCTGTGATTGCTGTTGTTGCCAGTTAGGAAGTTCCTGGTAAGCAGACAGCACAAAGTCAGTGAGACACAGAAAATGAGGGTGTCCTGAGGCTGGAGGTTTTCTGCAGTTCTGTTTTGTCTGCCATGGCTCTTGTGTGACTCTTTGCATTGGGGCTTATTTATTGCTAGAGGTGGTTGCACAGCATTGGCTGAATCCTGCCCATTTTTGGCCCCTCCTGGCATTTGCAGAACAGTCCCATTATTTGCAAATCTATCCCATTATTCAGCAAACATTGGAAGGAAATACAACACAGGCTGTGGGATTATTTGCACTGCATTTTGCACTTTGTGTGGTTTTTAGCTACTTGCATGAGTTTGCAGAAGTATTGGATCATACCCATAGGATGTCTGTATCTTCTGGATGTGCCTAAGTCCAGAAGACCACATCAGCAATCAGCACAGGAGCTTTGAGCAGGCAACAAGACATCCAGATGTGCTGTACAGATAGCCAAATATCCCTTTTTTTTTTTTGTTTGGGTTTTTTTGTTGTTGTTGTTTTGTTTGCTTTTTTTTTTGCTTGAGCAGACTTTGGAGATGCGAAAAGAAGATCTAGTTGGGAAAATACAATACATGTCCCTGCCTGCCCCAATAACATGTGAACGTGCCTGATAGATGAAGAATTCCACTGATGTTTTGCTGAACTTCCACAAGAAGACGAATTTCACCTTGTTTCCCCACTTCATGTGCGGCTAGGCTTTTTTTTTTTTTTTTTTTTTTTTTTTTTTCTGTCTGTATCTCTGGACAGTTGCCTCAGGGGGTCTGGAGTTTCTTTCCCTGCACTCTAGCTCTCCTGTGGCTACAGGAGCGAGCCCAGCACCCTCGCTGATGCATTCACCAGTAACTCTAGAGCAGTTTTGTGAAAGGTTTTCCTTGGGGTCTGTTTCAGAACCATTCTCTGTTTCCTCCATTGGTCTCAGCTGTGGAGGCTGAGGACGTTCCTGCACAGCCCCTTCCTCGTTTTCGTAGGTTCTTGTTTCTGGGGCAGTGAGCATCCACGTAACAATGCCCATGACTTCAGAGACAGGAAGAGCAGTTGAAGTGCTTAGACTGCTGAAAGCAGCCAACATCTTTTCTTCTGGCAGATGCCTAGAACACTTGAGTGTGGTGCTTTCCCATGTTTTTATCTCCTCTGAGTAACTGCTGAGACAGAGTTGTAGTTAAGGTGTACTTATGGTAATTGCTTTAAGGTTATGGCTCTAGGGCAAGACTGATTTTCCTTTGCTGCTGCAGTTCTGCATTCCGGGTGGAAGTTAGAATCCAAGGATCTTTAGTTGAGGTGCTCTCACAGACTCCACACTGGGGGAAAATCCAGTTAAAATCTGTTGGCTGGGCACTGATAAGGCTGATGTGTAGCACAGAAAAAAGGTGTCTGCAGCGGCCATCAGGGTATTGGAAATCTGTCAGGTTGGTGGCTTTCTGATGACGCTTCATCTTCATAAACCAGCTTCCCTGTAGCCATGTACCGGGGTGCCCAAGCTGCGAAACGGCTGCAGGCTGCGTCTGCCACTCAATGATTTTCTTTGATCGCAGGCTGGATAAGGACATGTGGCTGTTGCCAGCCCTTGGTTCACTCAGAAACTCTCTGCAATCCCATCACCGTGGTGCTCCAACATCCCACAAACAGTTGCAGAGCCAGAGAAAAGATGCCCAGCTCATAAACATCATCAGGGATGGTTATGATCTGGGCAGGCCAAGTGCTGTAGGGATGCTGTTCTTGTGAGAAATGGTGGCGTCACCGAGAGAAGGAGCTTCTTCCAGATGCTTTACACAACTCTTGTCAACTTCTGGTCAAAAAAATGAAGAATGCAATCTAAAAAGCAAACTTGCAGTGAGGGGACATCTGGAAGAGTACCTTTGGTTGAGTGGTGGCCATCTTGGTCAGCAGAGCTTACTTCTGCCTCATTGCGGCAGTAAGCAATGGGGTGCTGGGTTTTGCCTGGTGGGCTGCTGAGGTTGCCCCATGAGAGCTGGTGTGAGCTGGTGTCACACTGGACTGCAGCCACCTGGCCGCCCTGGATATGGCAGTCAGACAGATTTTGCGGTGAGGGGCTTCTAAAAAATTCAGGTCCTTCAGAGGCAGTGCTGATTTCATGACGGTCTGATGTCAGGTACTTTGTGCGTTAGCTGGAAATCCTCCAGTGGTGCCGACTGGTTTGGGGTCGGACCCACTGGTTTGGAGTCAGACCCACTGGTCTGCTCATCCTTGGTGGGGGGCAAAGAGAAGCCCCCAACTCCCTGTCTCAGAGACTGTGTTCACCAGCTCGCGTGGATGGAGCAAGCCTGGGGGCCTCCCGCCGTGTCTGGGGGGCTCCTCTGCATTCCCTTCTCTCTGCCTGTGATGGATTTTACACCTGAGCAGTTATTTTTGGTGCTACAACTCCTACCTGTCCCAAATGGGACATTTTGTCTCTTGTTACAATTCACAGAGCTAGACGGGGCTGCAGGTTTCATGCTGTGCGGCACTGGCGCATGATGCCCTTGTAAGCATTACTGTCAGCAGTGGCAATTCCATCGGTATTGTCCCAGTAAGATTTCATGCTTCACAGCACATGACTTTTTTTTTTTTTTTTTTTCCATAAGTCAACTAATAAGAAATAGTCACATAGCAGTCTTTTCTTTCTCTTANTCAACTAATAAGAAATAGTCACATAGCAGGCTTTTCCTTCTCTGATTCCTTGGTTTTCCAGTTGCTTCCCTGAGAACTGGCATCCATTTGTAGATTCATAGAATCATAGAATCATTAAGGTTGGAAAAGACCTCAAGGATCATCAAGTCCAACCATCAACCCAACACTACCTAACCCACTAAACCATGTCCCTAAGCACCACATCTGCATATTTCTTGAACACCTCCAAGGATGGTGACTCCACCACTTCCCTGGGCAGCCTGTTCCAATGCCTGATCACTCTTTCAGTGAAGAAGTTTTTTCTAATATCCAGCCTAAACCTCTTGGGGAATGTTCTCTCACCATTCTTGCCCAGGTTTCCTTCCAGGTGGGGAGGACGTGGGAGGTGGCATTTCTGGAAGAGTTACGTTTTGTGACACAACAGAGCCTGTCTTCTCCTGCCTGGGATGGGGATAGAGAACAGTCCCCATCCATTGTGGCCTTGGCTGGTGAATTACACTTGACACTGGTGGTCCAGGATTGGGGGAACGTAATTACAGATGTGATGCCCCATCCCTGGAGGGGTTCAAGGCCAGGCTGGATGAGGCTTTGAGCAACCTGGGCTAGTGGGAGTTGTCCCTGCCCACGGCAGGGGGGATGGAATTCAATGGTCTTTAAGGTCCCCTCCAACTCAAACCATTCTGGGATTCTGTGATTCTATGTGCCTGAATCCAAGGAAGTTTTTTTTTGGAACTGTTTTGATGTGTGGCTTTGAGTTTTGAATTTGAGCAACTCCTCAGTTCACCCATTCTCCCTCTCTTTCACCCACATGGTCCTTGTTGCAGAGGTGTTTGGTGCCTCGTGGTTTGACCACCACAGCACCTTCATGGGTCAGTTTGCTTCAAAGAGTGGGAATGCTGAGAAATCTGTCCATGGTTTCCTGGGATCAGAGAATGGTTTGGGTTGGAAAGGACCTTAAAGACCATTGAGTTTCAACCCCTGCCGTGGGCAGGGACACCTCCCACTAGCCCACATTGCTCAAAGCCTCATCCAGGCTGGAAGTTNTTTTTTTTTTTTTTGTTCCATAAGTCAACTAATAAGAAATAGTCACATAGCAGGCTTTTCCTTCTCTGATTCCTTGGTTTTCCAGTTGCTTCCCTGAGAACTGGCATCCATTTGTAGATTCATAGAATCATAGAATCATTAAGGTTGGAAAAGACCTCAAGGATCATCAAGTCCAACCATCAACCCAACACTACCTAACCCACTAAACCATGTCCCTAAGCACCACATCTGCATATTTCTTGAACACCTCCAAGGATGGTGACTCCACCACTTCCCTGGGCAGCCTGTTCCAATGCCTGATCACTCTTTCAGTGAAGAAGTTTTTTCTAATATCCAGCCTAAACCTCTTGGGGAATGTTCTCTCACCATTCTTGCCCAGGTTTCCTTCCAGGTGGGGAGGACGTGGGAGGTGGCATTTCTGGAAGAGTTACGTTTTGTGACACAACAGAGCCTGTCTTCTCCTGCCTGGGATGGGGATAGAGAACAGTCCCCATCCATTGTGGCCTTGGCTGGTGAATTACACTTGACACTGGTGGTCCAGGATTGGGGGAACGTAATTACAGATGTGATGCCCCATCCCTGGAGGGGTTCAAGGCCAGGCTGGATGAGGCTTTGAGCAACCTGGGCTAGTGGGAGTTGTCCCTGCCCACGGCAGGGGGGATGGAATTCAATGGTCTTTAAGGTCCCCTCCAACTCAAACCATTCTGGGATTCTGTGATTCTATGTGCCTGAATCCAAGGAAGTTTTTTTTTGGAACTGTTTTGATGTGTGGCTTTGAGTTTTGAATTTGAGCAACTCCTCAGTTCACCCATTCTCCCTCTCTTTCACCCACATGGTCCTTGTTGCAGAGGTGTTTGGTGCCTCGTGGTTTGACCACCACAGCACCTTCATGGGTCAGTTTGCTTCAAAGAGTGGGAATGCTGAGAAATCTGTCCATGGTTTCCTGGGATCAGAGAATGGTTTGGGTTGGAAAGGACCTTAAAGACTATTGAGTTTCAACCCCTGCCGTGGGCAGGGACACCGCCCACTAGCCCACATTGCTCAAAGCCTCATCCAGGCTGGAAGTTAGTATCTGGTGTGTGAAATCAGTGTGAACTTCTGGGACCTCTTGGTCTTGTTCCCATTTTCTGGGTCACCCTCCTGGAACTTCGTTGCAGCCCAGGTGAGTTCTGAGATGCCGTGGATGGAAATAGAGCCATTGGGTCAGTGACTTGGCTCCTGAGTATGGACCTGCTGCCACTTCATCACTTTGTGAGTGGAAAAAATATTTTGGCAGTGGGGCATCCACGTGCGGGTCCCCTGGCCACTGCTGGGACTGGAGCCCCTGGCCAATGGTGGCCACTAAGGATGAGTTCTAGCCACACTTCCTGGGATGCCCACATTCTTCCCCTTCACAGTGGCATTTTCCCCAGCAAAGAGGGGCTGCAGATGCTGTGAGAAGAGCTGCTGGGGTGGCAGTGGTGGACAGGGGATGCTGGGCAGGGCTGGGGTCCCTCAGAAGGTGGTGATGGCTGGCCAAACTGACCTGGTCCCGCTGGAGCTCCCAGTGCTGTCCTCGCTTTGGGAGAGACACAATTCTTTCTGTACAAGCTGCTAGCTTCAGCATCACTGTGTGCTGTGGCACCATGCATGCTGTTCTCCCGTTTGTCACCTTGGAGACACAAACCAGCCAGGATCGTCCATCTCTGTCCTGTCCTGGGGCTCTCCCAGCCAGGAGGCTTTCCTTTTCCTCACCTCTGGTATTAAAAGAAAAAAAGTGATGGTGCTGCTTGAGTTTGGTTTCTGACGCCCACACTGAGTTTGTAAGCCAGTCACATCTGACCAGTTACAACAAAATTGATCCTGGAGCCTTCTGTTTAGAAACCTGTGAGGTGCTTCCCCAGCAATCACGCCATCTCCATCAGGCACTGAATGAGCCCGTCAATAATCACCATTGCAAAGGGTCTAGAGGTCTTTCCTATTACCCTTGACTTTTTTTTGTGATCATGTCTACATGGGGAATAGCTGTATGGGCAGGTTGGATATAGATGGTATATATGTGTACAGATAGATCTAGATATGTATAAGTAGACAGGTGCAGTCCTCGTAGCTTGTTCTCTTGCTCTCTGAATGTGTCATTCAAATAAATGGGCCCAGACTTTTAAACCAGCCTGAGCTAAACCTGGACAGCTTCTATTCAAAACCTGTAGAGATAATTGCAAACACTGGGACAATCGCTCTGGTAGTTGGCCAGCCCAGAATAAACACACCTAAGCTGTTTCTCTAAGTGCCAAAGAATTCCTGGATGCACTACAAACAATTTATAACAAGTAGGAGTTTGCATACAAGGGATCTTTACTGACATGTCCTTGCACAGGAGAGATGTGGTGGACTGACAGGCAAAGCCGTGTCTATTTCAAGTTGATGGGGTCTGTTCCCTTCTGCTGGATGTTCTGCATAGCTGGAGGAATGTCTGTGCGTGGGGATGTGTCTGTACTCATGTTGTACGTGTGCTCCATATTCTACACTGACTCACGGACCAAGTGTGTCTGCACAACATGGGAGCAATGGAGGCACATGAGCTCCTTCTGCTAGAGCTGTTTTTGTTGGGCTGTTCTCACAAGCTTTTCCCTGGGTGATCCCCCTCGGTCTGTGGAAGCCAAAGGTGGTGTGGGCGAGTGGGATTTGGCCTTGCCCAGTGCCCGTGGGCCAGGTTCGCTCTGCATCTGAGGAACTTCACCTCTTCATTGCTCATTAGCATCTGTCTGTTCATTCTGATTGCTCTAATCGTGGAATCATCGAATCACAGAAGGGTTTAGGTTGGAAAGGACCTTAAAGCCCATAGAGTTCCAGCCCCCTGCCGTGGGCAGGGACACCTCCCACTAGCCCAGGTTGCTCAAAGCCTCATGCAGGCTGGCCTTGAACCCCTCCAGGGATGGGGCATCAACAGCTTCTCTGGGCAACTTGGGCCACTGCCTCACCACCCACACAGGAAAACATTTCTTCCTCAGATGTGCTAGTTCTACACCACGCAGCCTCTTGCTCACCCTCCCTGCTCCTGGGGATGGGAGGCAGAATTAAAGGGGTGAAGGGAGAAGAGACTTGTTGGTTGAGATAAAAACAATTTAATAACTAAACTACAAAAATATTGGAAATAATAATAATTATGATAATACTAATATGTGCAAATGTACAAATGAGTGACACACAGTGACACTGCTCACCACCTGATGGCCAAGGCTCAGCTCATTCCCAGCTAACAATCCTGGAGCAGGGAGAGTCCCAAAACCACAATCCCCAAATGGAGATAAGAGCCCAAGTGTCTGAGAGACTGAGACGACCTGGAGGGAAAGAACCTGGAGCAAGAGAGAGCTCTTCCAGACAGAGCCTCACCTATATCCTGGCCATGCCGTGAATGGGGTGGAATAGACCTCTGGTCTATTCCTCAGGTCTAGACCTGAGGTCAAATCCTGGGCTGGGAACTGGGGCTGTGCTCCCTCCCAGTTTCTCCTGCCCCTGCAGACACAGGCACAGCAGAGAATCTGGAAAGTCCTTGACTGTCCTGGCAGCAGCTCTGCCCATCAGTGTGTGATCAGCTTCTCTTCAGCACAAACCCAAACCAGCCTCACACCAGCTGCTGTGGAGAAAGTTAACTCTGTCCCAGCTGAAACTAGGACGTCTCCTCACATAGCAGCCTGTGCTGGGAACAGCTCACAACCTCCAGCAGCTCCGGCCACCCTAGCACCTCCCAAAATACAGCTGTTGGGGAGCGTTCTGCTGATGGCACGAACAGATCCCAGTCAGCAGTGATGAGCATCCCAGAGAGGAGACAGCCGCCGCGGGTGGGAGAGGGGTGGGCACAGCATGCGAGAACCAAAACCTCTCTGTCTGGTGGACACTGGCAGCTGTTAACAACAAATCGTAAATGGCAATACCAGATAAAGCTGCCCTGAGATGGCAGAGGTCCCGAGGAGTCCTGATGGGCTGCTGATAGTCGGTTGAAACAAATTGCCCAGTGCCGTGATACCTCAGCTCCCAATAACAGAGGGCAAATGGCCTTCCAGGGGGAGATATAGATTTTCCTTTGAGATATGGAAGGGGAAATAAATTAAATTATGTTTGAACATAGGGTTCTCTCTCTGTCTCTCTAAGAAAAAGAAGGGGAGACAGAAGAAGGAAGGGAAATGGGTGAAGAAAGAGACAGAAAACAAGCTACAGCAGGCATTTGCAGTTTAATTGATATTTGGCGGCAGGAAGCCAATCAGTATAAGTAAATTGACGTTATAAGATAAAAATAATTGCCTAATGGGATGCCTTCCCCCATGGCTTCGGCAGGGCAAATAAATACAGCGTTGCATGTTGGAGCAGCGTGGTGGCCGTTCCCAGGGCAGCCTGCTGCCGGTGTGCCGGTGGGGCTCGGCGCAGGCTGCAGATCATTTTTATGGCATCTGTCTGCGCTCCCTGAGAGCAAGCAATGAGGGGTTGCGCATTGATTGCTGCTCCAGCCGACGGTGGTTGGGGGAGAGACTGTAATTAATGGCTTTGTTTGCCGGAGCACTGCTGAGAACAATCCAGTGTGTGATGGTGCCTGTGGCACCCATGACAGTGCCCATGGTCCAGTGGCATGGAGAGGGGTCTGAGCCTGAGAGCATCTCCCAAATGTGGAATGCCTTCCTGAGGACAATGTTGGGTGTGGGATGCTGATTGCATGCTCCCAGCTCATCTTGAGGGCCTTGGCTGGTGCAGAAATAATGCTGAGTGTGGGATGCTGACATCATGCTCCCGGTTCATCTTGAGGGGCTTAGCTGGTGCAAGGACAATGCCGTGCATGGAGTGCTGACAGTGTGCTCCTGGTTCATCTCAAGGGTCTTGGCTGGTGCGGGGATGATACTGGGTGTGAGATGCCAGTGGCGTAGTCCCGTCTCATCCCTGCGATGGTGGCAGAGTAGACACCAAGTCGTGGGTCTATCTGTGAAATCCACCTTGTCTTCAGAGAGAAGAAAAACAACAAGGGGTGCTGGTGGGCTGCTGGAGGGACCCCTTGGGGACCCCCCACACTGCCCGAACCCCCTCCGCTTTGTAGCCACCCTCCAGCCACTGCCCTTGTGCCTGTGGTGGCAGGGTTAGTTTTGTGCATTGGAAGTTTTCTTTCTTTCTTTTCTTTTTCTAATAAAAAGTCTCATTCAGAGATCACACCTGGAGGCAGGGTGGTGGAAACCCGTTGTTTCTGAGCCATGCGTGGTTTTGTCTTGTCGGTGTTAACTTCAGCTAGGGTGTGGGACAGTGGTCACGGCTTTGCAGAGCACACCTGGTGAAGAACCCCTGTCTACATGTAAATATTTATGTTTATGCATGTGTACGTATGTAAGGAAGCATGCATCCTGGGCATGCATCCTTTCTTCCTAAAGGGAAAAATGTCAAGAGAGTTGAGGAAGTTAAACTATGAAAAATTATAATCAACCCCTCCTAGAGATTTTGTGAGTCTTTTTAGAGGAAAGGTGCTTGTCTTCTACTGAACCATTTGTTGTTCATCACAAAGTTGGAGGTATTTTCAGGTTTCGATTAACCAAAACTAATTTGTGTTAAAAAACCTGCTAACTGCCCCTAAAAAGTTTTATTTTTTGTTTTGCAAAGCGTTTTAGATGAGAACTACAATGAAGAGTAATCACACCTTGCACAAGTCATAGTAAATAATACAAAGAGTTGGCTTATACCTAAGACACTGATATTTTTAAAATATTTGTTCTGATGCCCTAGTTGTGCAGACAGACTGTCCAGTCCCTTGGCCTTCGTACATTCGCACTAGCTATGAGAAGAATGCCCCAAAAGCATCCGACGCTCCACGCAATGCACTGTGCCGGCAGCACGGACAGTGATGCAGTAAATGGCAAGAAAGGCTGATGGACTGGAGTGAGATCCTCCTGGGCCAGGGGATGCTCTTGAAATGGGAGAACATGGTGGGCTGGTGCCAAGGCTTGTTCAGGTGTGAGGAGTGAAAGATTATTTGCTTTTTAATACTTGTATGTGTTACAGATATACAGATACAAACATATAGTAGGTTATAGGACAAGAAGAAATGGCCTCAAATTGCTCCAGGGGAGGTTTAGGTTGAATATTAGGAAAAATTTCTTCACCAAAAGGGTTGTCAAGCACTGGAACAGGCTGCCCAGGGAAGTGGTGGAGACACCATCCCTGGCGGCATTTAAAAGACATGTAGATGTCTTGGGGATATGGCTTAGTGGTGGGCTTGGCAGGGTTGGCTTAACGGTTGGACTCGGTGACCTTAAGCATCTTTTCCAACCTCAGTGATTCTGTGATTCTATGATTCTAAATAAGGTGATTGCTTTATATGTAAACAACTAAAATGACTTTGAGATGGAAAGCTAAAATAATTTTCATTTGAAAATCCCAGGATGGGCTCTCTCAGCGTGTTCAGGATTTTCCCCAGTAGGACTTTGTGTCACACAGTTCTTCAGAAGTGGTCCCGCTGGTGAGCAAGATTCAGTTTCTGTCAATCAGTGGTTTTCTACAGAAGAAAAAGTCTCAAAAATTTCCCTTTTGCTGCAGGTTCACAGTGCAGTCAGAATAGCATCCCCTGCCCTTGGTGCTGCAGCACCGAGAAAACCCAGAGGCGAGACCCATGTCCGCCACGTTGGACGTTTGCTCTCTGACCACTATTACTAAGTCATTGGAAGTACTGGTTTGCCAACAGCTGGCTGTTGGGAACAGAGAGGGGACATTCAGATCCAGCAGTCTTTAAAAATTATTTGCCAATCTCTAGCCGTATATGTATATATTCTTCATAATATATTCCTTTCCCTTCCCTTCCCTTNTCCTTTTCCTTTTCCTTTTCCTTTTCCTTTTCTTTTTCTCCTTTTCCTTTTCCTTCTCCTTTTCCTTTTTCTTCTCCTTTTCCTTTTTTTCCTTTTCCTTTTCCTTTTCCTTTTCCTTTTCCTTTTCCTTTTCCTTTTCCTTTTCCTTTTCCTTTTCTTTTTCTGGAGGAGTTATGCCTTTAGATGGAAGGGGAATAAGTGAGTTTAGGAGAACTGGCACAGACATGAATGGGAGGACAGTCTGAGCTGGTGGGGTGGGGGTGTCTGTTTTCAGCGTGTTTGTCTCAAGCAAAGCTGCAGAAAGAGGCTTGCCTCCTTGAGAGGTTGTTGGAAGAATTCCCATGATGTAGCCCCAAAAGTGACCCCCTCAACGTCCATCAGAATGAAAGCGGGCCTTGAAATCACAGAAATTTGCACCGTGAGATCCTTCTGTACTTGCATCGTGTGAGGCACAGGGTCGAGGGAGCTGTGCTGTTGATTGCTGAGTTTACTGTAGGATAAATAATTAATGTTTAGATGACACTAATTAATTATGGTAGTTAGCAAAGAGCTACACTGTTTTTCCTTAAAAGCAAAATATTGGCTGATTAGTTTTGTTTAGTGTCCAGTGCATCACAGCATTTGAGGCAGAACCATGAGATACAAACTCCGACAGGGAGACGTCATTTCCTTGGGTTGCCACCCACCTTTTTGTCATCCTCTGCTCTGCAGCTTTACAAAAGCCAAGAGTGAGGAAGAAAGCTGAAGTAGTGATAATAAAAACAAACACGGCATTAACTGCCTGTGCAGTTAAACCAACCAGCGTGGCAGTTTTCCATGCGCTTGCATGTGCCACGAGCATCTCCTCCTCCCCCTCCTCCTCCTCCACCTTCTCTTCTTCCTTCTTTTTCTCCTCATCCTCCTCTTCCTCCTCCTTTTCCTCCTTCTCTTTCTTCTCTTCCTCCTCTTCCTTCTCTTCCTCCTCCTCCTCGTCCTCATCCTTGTTGTCGTCCTGCTCCCCCTCTTCCTTCTCCTCCTCTTCATCCTCCTTCCCCTCCTTCTCTTCCTCCTCTTGTCCTCCTTCTCCTCTTCATCCTCTTCCTCCTTCTCTTCCTCATCCTCCTCCTTCCTCTTCCTTCTCCTCATCCTCCTCCTCAGCATGAAATTAAGTGGAGGTTGAAATAGTAGCCGCATAATTTCCCATTTGAGACCTGTGACCCTTTGACTGGTGTGGCACCACAGGAGCCAAGGAGGGAGCTGAGGGCTGCCCAGGTCAGCATATTGCTGTCTCCACCCCACATCTGCTGCGCGGAGCGTGCACGTGGTCGCCCACACACATGGGTGCTGAGGTCCATGGCCAGTGTGGGAGACAGACAGGAAGAGCAGCCGAAGGAAGGTGGAGGCACACATGCAGTTCCTGGATGTAAGAAGTCAACAGAAATTTTTGAGGCATAAAAATCTGCATTACGCACCTCTGGAGGATCTTTAGAAGTTAGTTTTGCCTGACTAATGCATGTGGATAAAATACATAAAAATACCATTAAACTTGGGCTTTGTGTAACTAGTGAAGATCTCCAGGTGCATATTGTGCTGTGTTTTATGACAGTGTTTTATTCCTGTGCTTTGCCTAATGCGTGTAAACATTCTGCTGAATTCAGTCAAGATGTTTCTTTGCTTCGTTGCAAGCGTGCACATCTGCAGGCTTGAGACCACAGTTCTTGGTTTGGTAAAATAAGACTTTATTTAATTCATGCACAAGAAAAGTCTGTGGGTATTAACAGCTTTTTGTGAGTTCTGCTTGTGGGTAGGAGGTTGGAGAGGATGGACTGACACCCTCCACGTGTTTGATGGTGCACAGCATTCATTTGCAGCCTGCAGCCACACTGCTGGTGGAGTGAGCTGCATCCTTGCCAGTCTTTCCCTCTCCTTTGCGTCTAGTAAATCCATCCTTGTTGTAGGCTGGTGATGCTGTTGGGATGTTTTCCTACTAATTTTTATTTTAGGAGGGGTAGCATAGTCGCTTGGGAATCCTCTGCATTTCTTAGAAGCTTTAAATCATAGAATCATAGAATCATTAAGGTTGGAAAAGACCTCAAGTCCAACCCAACACCACATAACTCACTAAACTATGTCCCTAAGCACCACATCTACACAGTTCTTGAACACCTCCAGGGATGGTGACTCCACCACTTCCCTGGGCAGCCTGTTCCAATGCCTGATCACTCTTTCAGTGAAGAAATTTTTTCTAATGTCCAGCCTAAACCTTCCCTGGTGCAACTTGAAGCCATTTCCTCTTGTCCTATCACTTGCTACTTTAGAGAAGAGGCCAGCACCTGCCTCACTACATCCTCCTTTCAGCTAGTTGTAGAGAGTGAGAAGGTCTCCTCTCAGCCTCCTCTTCTCTAGACTAAATAACCCCAGTTCCCTCAGCTGCTCCTCATAAGACCTGTGCTCCAGACCCTTCACCAGCTTCGTTGCCCTTCTCTGGACCTGCTCCAGGACCTCAGTGTCCTTCTTGTGGTGAGGGGCCCAAAACTGAACACAGGATTCAAGGTGCGGCGTCACCAGTGCCGAGTACGGGGCACAATTGCTTCCCTAGTCCTGCTGGCCACGCTATTGCTGATGCAGGCCAGGGTGCTGTTGGCCTTCTTGGCCACCTGGGCACAGTGCTGGCTCATGTTCAGCCGGCTGTTGACCAGCACCCCCATGTCCCTCTCTGCTGGGCAGCTTTCCAACCACTCTTCCCCTGAGCCTGTAGTGTTGCAGGGGGTTGTTGTGACCAAAGTGCAGGACCCGGCACTTGGCTTTATTGAACCTCATACAATTAGCCTCAGCCCATTGGTCCAGCCTGTCCAGATCCCTCTGCAAAGCCTTCCTACCCTCAAGGAGGTCAACACACCCCCTCAATATGGTATCATCAGCAAACTTACTGAGGGAGCACTCAATGACTCATCCAGGTCATTGATAAAGATGTTAAACAGGACAGGCCCCAAAACTGATCCCTGGGGAATACCACTGGTGACCGGCTGCCACCTGGACTTAACTCTGTTCACCACGACTCTCTGGGCTTGGCCATCCAGCCGGTTTTTTATCCAGCAAAGGGTGTTCCTATCTAAGCCATGAGCCACTAACTTTTCTAGGAGAATGCTGTGGGACACGGTGTTGAAGGCCTTGCTAAATTCCAAGTAGATGACACCTGCGGTCTTTCCCTCATCCACTAGGCGGGTCACCTGGTCATAGAAGGCGATCAGGTTGGTCAAGCATGACCTTCCTTTCATGAACCCATGCTGGCTGGGCTTGATCCCCTGGTTGTCCTGTACATGTTGTGTGAGCACACTCAAGATGAGCCGTTCCATAATCTTTCCTGGTACTGAGGTCAGGCTGATAGGCCTGTAGTTCCCCATGGTTTTTTTTTCTTTTTTTTTCTTTACCATGGTCTTTGAAGAAGTCGGCAGGTGTTTGCTGGCAGTCAGCCCGCCAGGATGCAGCGGTGCTCTTGGTGCTTCCAAGTTCAGTTCATTGGGTGGGAGGATGTGGGTGAGCTCTTCATCGCTTTAATTTTCTCCAGGTAATTTTCCCAAATAGCACTTTGCAAAGTATTCAAGGTGTTGGGTGGAAGTTTTGGTTTGATGTTTTAAGCTTGCATGGAAAGGTTAGGTTTGGCCTATGACGATCGAACAGTCTGGACTTTTCTCATCAAATGTCAGTTCTGGGGGGGGGGGGGGAGAGTTCTGGCAGTCTCTACACGGTGCACGCAGGCTGTAGCTGTTGCAGGGGGTGGAATGCCAGTGCCTGTGGTCTGTAAACATCCCACTGGCTCCCTCGGGTCCGTTTTCTTTGTAATTCTAAGAAGCTGTGGATGACCGTCCCTGGAGGTGTTCAAGGCCAGGCTAGGTGAGGCTTTGAGCAACCTGGGCTAGTGGGAGGTGTCCCTGCCCATGGCAGGGGGGGTGGAACTGGATGATCTCTAAGGTCACTTCCGACCCAAACCGTTCTGTGATTCGATGATTGTGTGATCTGCTCTGGTGTCCGTTTTGTTTCACCAGGATAGCAAATGCCCCAGAGTTCCTGCACCAAGTGGTCTCTCCTCTTTGCACAGACCACGCTGGGCTGTGTTTTCCTGTCCTACCACTGCTTTTCCCTTGGCTGTCAGATTTCGGTCTCCTGGTATTTCTCAGAGTTGTAAATCCTCTCCCAGTTGGTAACAACCAAAAGCCAAGTTTGGCATTTCCAAAGCTGCTCAGATATTTAATCTTCCACCTGTTCCAGTCCGTGTTGGCCAAGCTTATCTAGAAATGATTTTTGAAAGAAATGAGGAAAGGATGTATTATAGCATGGTATGAAAGTGGGTATAAACTATGTTAAATTAGCTTCAATGAGCTTATAACAGCCACTTGGAAATGTGCTTTGAGCTGGGAGCACCTGAAATAAAGTGCATGTCACCACGGCTTTCTGCCAAGTACAGCTTACAGAAACAGATTAGGAAAAGAGTCAGTTTCTTGCAATCATTTCTTAATAAACTTGCCATGACATATTTTATATATAGAGTTGCTGCAGTTATATCTCCCCTTAAATGTTATAGAAGTCATGGAAATATAAGCCTGTTCCTATGTTTTGCTGCACGTGGCTGGGGGGGTCCTGCCCTCTGGGGGGCTTGTCCAGGTGCCCACCGTCCTGCGGGGGGAGCTGCATGAGGTCAGGGCATGTCTCTGTCCTGATCAGCCTCTTCCCTTTACCCTCCGTCTGCACTTCTGAATTCCCTGCTGAGATGGGGGGTGAGCTACCACTGACAAAATTTTTGCTGCTTTTTAAACATAAAACCACATCATAAGAGCAGTCACCCTGCGGTGAGACCCCTGAGGGGGTGGGCTTTGCTGCTGCCCTGGAGCATTGCAGGGGGGCTGTCCAGAGACCCCCAGGGCTCCTGCCTCCCCTCCCCAGCCCTTGCTGGGCAGCGGAGCTGAGCCCAGCCCAGCCCTGTGATGCTCTGAGCTAGATGGAAGCCACATTTCTGTGTGGCTACTGTAGGATTAAAATCGCCGTAGGAGGAGGTGAGTTGTAATCTCATGTGAAGTCTCTTCTGATACATAAACCCCTCTTTATTTGGTGGTGCCTGTACCCAGCTTGGTGGTGCAGCTTTGCAGCTGTGGCATTGCATTGGGGGTGGCCCCTTGCGGGTGCGCAGGCAAAGCTCCAGCTCGTGAATCCTGTGTGCATACAGCGCAGCTCTGGCTTCTTCATCAGGGACACCTCCACCCATCCCAGAAAGCAGAGACAAACGTTCTCGCAGCGGGGAGGAGCTCCATCACCTATCTGCAAATGACCAGTGGCAGCTGGTTGATGATAAAAGTGTTCATAGCTGTGCCGCTGGGTGTTTTAGGAAGAGCAATGCTGACTGGCCAAGGATGCAGCTCAGATATTTCTGTCTTGCTTCTTCCATTTGCAAACGCCACAGTGGGTGCACGGGCACTGGGCAACACCTGCCAGATGTGGGGCTGGGAGCAGTGCAACAGGATGAGGATTTGCTGCTGGGGGCCAGGGAGGTGCAACTTGGTTTGCAAGACTGTGCATAGGGTGAAGGTGCCCTGCTGAGAGCTGGGAACCCCCGTTTGCTACCAGGTGGGGTGGGGACGGCTGGGACCAAGGTGCCAGGAGTGCCAGGGTGTCTCTGGGTGCAGCAGTGCTGGGGAACTGCGAGGGCAAGGGGCAGGAGGGGGGAGGATGGAGACAAGTGGGGACCACTGGGCAGCCCTGCTGCTGGGGGGTCTACAGATGTGACAGGCAGTGTCTGTCTGGGGACACCCCCGGAGCACTGTGTGTATGCACTGATGGTGTATGGATGCACCAATGGTGTGCTCAGGGGCACTCTGCAGGTTGTGCCACACCCCAGGGCTGGAGTGTGGATGTGCTGCAAAGCTGGAATTTTCCCTGCATGTCTGAGTGGGGGACAGTGTGGGGTGGGGGGCAGTGGGTGCTGAACACGGGACTGGGCTGACTTGGGGTCCTTGTGTTGTCACACCCATCCTGACTGTGAAGTTAGGGAAATAACTACAAAAACACATCGTGAGTGTGGGAGCGTTCAGCAAGCCCCCCCGCCCCGGGTTTTTCCAAGCCCGGAGGCAGGACAGCGTGTGACAGTGGCTGGTCCCTGTGTCTCCAGGAGGAGTGGCGCTGGTCTGAGTGCATCTCACAGGTCAAGCCTTGAAATGAAGAAGCAATAAGCCACTGAAATGGTACTATCACCGAAACATGATTGATCAATTGAATTCTATCAGAGACACTGGGCAGCGAGATTAACTCAGGCCTGATGGGTTCAATGAGTTAAAGCATGATGTTCATTTCAGCTTCATTTCACCAGTCTTTGCTTGTGAAATTGGTCAATCAATAGAGGTTGAAGATCATATATATATATTGGTGATGATCTTATAGGGAATATAATCTAGCGTCGTCAGCTGCTGACTCTGGCTGCCTGCAGTGGGTAATAGAGATGGAGCAGAGACTCTATCATTGCCACTGAAATGGCCTGATGTCTTCTCCAAATGAAAAGTATTTTTGGATCTCTGATGATTTATCTTTTTTCCCCCCTCTTTCTTGCTCTGATCTATGACAAAGCCCATACCCATCTTCGTGAAATATAGTGATTTCTCTTGAAAATATTTGTGCGGTGATCAACTATATATGCTTCAAAATATAAAGCTTCTTTTTTAGTGATACTGTCGTTTGGAAAAATAAATAACAGTGCTTAGAAAGCTCAAATGGTGTAAATGCAAAGATCTCTCAGCATGTATATGTTCCCGAAGTGAACGCTTTACTGGGAAGAGCATGATGCTGCTGACTGCCAAATACACACAGCCCCGAGAAGGGGGCATGAAAATTCAGTTTATGTTTTAAACAAAGCCTTCCAAATGATTATTAGACAAAGTCTTTATCTTCTCTGGACTAATTTACAGGCGTGCTACAAGGAAACAAATCACTTCTTTGCCTCCTGGTAATATTTCATTTGCTTCATAATGTTTTAAATGTGGTGAATAACATCCTTCCTAATTAGCCTGCATTTCCCTATAAGGTGGAGTAATTAGGTATGATACCAGGTAATGAAGTTGGACAGGACAAATTAGAGACAGAAACCATGTCCTTTACGAACATGGGCTGTTCATGGTACTTGCTATTTACTTCCTTGATTAACCTTTTAAAACCGTGTGTTTTAAAAATAAAACAACCCGAAAACCTAAATCTGGGAGATTCTCTTTTTTCTTCAGAAAAGCATCACATTGGCCAGATGTACCATGAGGTGCATACCTCCATGTTAATAAATCACTGTTATTAATAATGCTGGAAAGATTATTCCTTTTGCATTTGTGGATGACACCAATTTCTCAGCTGCTGTCACTGGGCTGAGATCCTTCACTGTGGTGGCACTTGCTGAGACCAGGGCGGGGGGTCTGTCCTGGGCTATTTCACAGTGATGCTTCATAACACAGTAATTAAGTTATGCTGTTGTCCCTCTCTGAATGAGAAAAGACAAGGTGGAGTAGATATTTTTTTATTCTTTTTTTTTTTTAATACTAAGATTTGGGGCTTTTAAACACACTCTACTGTTTTGTTAAGAAAGGGTCTGATGTAATTTGTTTTCCTTATTTTGGCCTATAGTCTTAGAAATGTATAAGCAAAACACTAATTTAAATAAAGTGAGTTATGTGGTGAGTTTTGCTAAAAATCGTTTTTAGGCATATTTAGCAATTTCAAACATTCTTCTGCTATTTCAGAAAACATATAATGGACAAGTATTTAACTGTAAAAGTATGCTAAAAAAATGAAATCACAATTTATCAAATTTTTAAAACTGATCTTGCCATTTGCTTAGGTCTCCAGAAAATAACTTGCTCTTAATTAACACAGACATAGTACTTCTGGATGATGGCCACACCGTTTGGTCATCCTTTTGTCAGCAAGACCATGCACAGTGCCTCTTCCCAGAGGTGGATCTGCTCTGCCCCAACTCCTCTTGGACTGTTCAGAGCTGGTTGGCCACAGGAGATCTTTGACAGTGTGAGTGTTAGCATCGTGGTCCTTCAGCTGACCACATCAGTACAGTTTACTTACTGGCTTTCATTTTGAAACCATGGGTCATTTTTTTTCTTTACCAGTGTGCCCAACTTTTGTTTTGAAACCACGAGTTGTTTTACTGGGTAAGATGCAAAGAGGGAAGAAGTTGTCCGTGCAGTTCAGAGTGATGAATGATTTCTTTTCCCTGCACTTAAGTTTGGAACCAGGGGGTGACACTGGGACTCTGTCCCATGCAGAGACAAACCCAACACGGTGAGTCCTCCAGCTGCCGGTCCCTAGTTTCCCAAGGGAAGAGTGTTGCATTGCAGGTGGTTGAGAAAGTTGTGATCCAACAGCACCATCTTGTCCTGTCTCTGTAGCCTGATAGAGATAAGGGATGAAGTGTTTGAGAATGAAGTCCTCTTTCGTGTTAAGGAGAGTACAGTATGTGTGCTCTTAATTAGCATTTCTGGAAAGATGCCACCGGAGTGGGAACTAACTGTTTTGCAGAGTGGGTAGGTGCACACGTAGTGCTACTGTCAACAAAACATAACCCTCCTAAGTGGATGCATTGATTATATGAAAAATGTTTTTACCACTCCCTGGAGCCTGTTTATAACACCATGTATTTAAAGCCAGACAACAGTATTTTAATTATCGGAGATATTCCAGTATATTCAGACAATGGATAATGCTAATGGTAATTATCCCACATTTATATAATGCCTAACAGCCAAACACACCCCACAGACCTTCACGAACTTTCAGGTGCCATGTGCTGCGTACAGAAAGTCCTTTACCCGTGCAGTGAAATGCAGAACTTCCCTGCAATGAGTCTGAGTTTGGGAAGCACAGTGCAAAGGAACAAGCTGTCTAGGTTCCGGTGCTGTGTTTGTCAGCGGCTTTCCCTTGCAGGGAGAGTTCTTCTCCAATTCCCCATTGTCACGACCTAGCTCATGAACCACCCCGGGGGGGATAGGGATGAGTGGGATTCACAGAAGTTCTGTGGATCTCCTTGGGGCAAGTTAAGGTGAAATGACACCAAACAATCGAACACTGCCTTATAACTTTAATGCACATGATCTTTTAGGAAAAAGGGAAACGTTGGATGTAAAATGTAAAATGTAGCCAAATTACGAAAAAGAAATGAGCTGGTAAAGACAACTCACAACAATACCATCACCTGCTCACAACACTAAAACTTACAACAATATGATAGCTATTAACAATGTAACGATCACTTATCACTAAAAAGAAAAATTTGTAATTACTTATTGATACTTAGAAGAGGAAGAGGAGTTTGTTATAGTATTACCATTACATGCTAAGGTAAATATTTAAAGACAGGAAGAGATTAAGGGATGCTTGAAGAGAAAAGAAAGAAAGGAAAAGGAGAGAAAGAGAAAGAAAAGTTATCAGGAAGAAATTTTACCACCCAAGGTCCAATGATGATGGTCAACATCTTGGGGGGGAAGCAGTCCTCAGATTGCGGGCACACACCCCTGCCTTTGTTTATTCACGTTTTACAGAGAAAAGTTCTCAAGTCTCCGCCCAACTTTCTGCAATTAGCACAGGAAGTGACAGGGGTGTCTCCTTAATTAGCATACGAAGCAGAGAGGGGTGTTTCCTTAATTTGCATGGGAATTTTGGCTGAGCTTTCCCTGCTGGCACCCCAGAGGTGGGGGGGGCAAGGGAAAAGAGCAAGATTTGCTTCTTTTTCATTACTCACTTCTTACCAGCAAGGAACATAATTGCAGTATTCCACAACTGAAATGTTTGAGACAAACCATCCATCCTGGAGCAGACAATCTTTGCCTGTTTTAGGGAGCCCGGCTCACATCCTGGCCGCAGTGCCGAGGTTGCTGCACCAAACTTCTCCTGACTCCTCTTCTCCCAAAAACTGCAGAGCAAACACTCCATAATAGATGTGATGGTGGCAGAATGTGGGTCAGCTGCTCCGTATTTAAATATTCCGGGGTCTCATTGCATACCTGATCTCAGAGTGTACAAACAAGGCACAAACTGCTCTGGTGTCACCAAGAACATTTTCCAGGTCGTACCGTGCCTTGGATCATTTCACTCCCTTTCATCACCCTCTTCAGACCAAAACTGCACAAAGCTTTAAAAGCTTTATGCCAAATTGTGAATGACATTAGTTTAAACTGAAATTTAGAGCCAGTGTTTCCGTGCTCCAGAGACAGGGTCTCCCCAGCCTTTTGCTACCATGCAGCTAGCAACCAGAATTTTAATTTTATAAGCCATGGTTGACTAAACCCAGCACTAGGTCTATTAGATATTATTTGATTTAGAATAGTTTATAAAAAAAAGGATTTAAAGATACACAGCTCTCTTATATCCCTTTCTGTTTTTTCACAGCTCTGTACACATGCTCAGACTTCCTATTCAGAGGACAGGTTCAGGGTTTCTTTCCTGCATGGAACAAACTGATCCTTGCACTTTACCAAAGCCAACATTATCTACTCTTGATTTAAGTTGCAGGACTTTGTCTAAACAGGTCTAAATATAAAGCTGCTGTTGCCTAAATTGCTGAACTAAAATTTAGAAGGAAATTTCCAGCATTAATTGCTAACATCAAACACCTATTCAGCGTAAGCAGTTTATTACAAAGAGCGACCTTGGCTGAAAGAGTATTTCCATGTGTCAGTCCCCCAGTTTGACAGCTCTGTCTCAAAGCAGCCAGGTTTTCTGGTTACACAGTTTTAGGTTCAATAAAGCCAAGTGCCGGGTCCTGTACTTTGGTCACAACAACCCCCTGCAATGCTACAGGCTCAGGGGAGAGTGGCTGGAAAGCTGCCCAGCAGAGAGGGACCTGGGGGTGCTGGTTGACAGCCAGCTGAACATGAGCCAGCACTGTGCCCAGGTGGCCAAGAAGGCCAACGGCATCCTGGCCTGCATCAGAAATAGTGTGGCCAGCAGGACTAGGGAAGTGATTGTGCCCCTGTACTCGGCACTGGTGAGGCCGCACCTTGAATCCTGTGTTCAGTTTTGGGCCCCTCACCACAAGAAGGACATTGAGGTGCTGGAGCAGGTCCAGAGAAGGGCAACGAAGCTGGTGAAGGGTCTGGAGCACAGGTCTTATGAGGAATGGCTGAGGGAGCTGGGGTTATTTAGTCTAGAGAAGAGGAGGCTGAGAGGAGACCTTCTCACTCTCTACAACTACCTGAAAGGAGGTTGTAGTGAGGTGGGTGCTGGCCTCTTCTCTAAAGTAACAAGTGATAGGACAAGAGGAAATGGCTTCAAGTTGCACCAGGGAAGGTTTAGGCTAGATATTAGAAAAATTTTTTTCACTGAAAGAGTGATCAGGCATTGGAACAGGCTGCCCAGGGAAGTGGTGGAGTCACCATCCCTGGAGGTGTTCAAGAAACATGTAGATGTGGTGCTTAGGGACATGGTTTAGTGAGTTAGGTGGGTTGGGCTTGATGATCCTTGAGGTCTTTTCCAACCTCAATGATTCTATGGTTCTATGATTCTGTGATTCTGCAAAATCCATCTGTGCCGAAGGATGATCTCAAATCAGTAGTCCTTTGTGAAAAATCTTGTCCAGTGGGCATCACTGGTGTTACTGATGCCCAGCACGTGTGTGCAACAAAACCGGTGTCTACTGCAGCTGAGTGTCGCCACACAGGTCGCCTCTATACTCGCCATCAAAAAATTTGATGCAGAATCTACCAGAGAAGGTCTGAGTTATGTTATTCCTCTGCTGAGTACTTGGGCAGGGAGCCACTGCAACACTCATGAAAATGTTGTTTTTAAGGATGCATTTGAATTCTGCTCCTCAAAACTATCCTGGCAGTGAGATTCTATTTTTAAAACGTTTTCTCCCTCTGTCTAGTGTGGTGTTGCCGCCTGGAGAGGAAATCTGATATTTACTGTTGTTCCTGGAGTTCCACCTCCTGGAGTCCTGGGAATACTGCAGACCTCATCTTTCCATGCATGAAAGATACATCTCTGACAGTGACAGGTGAAGGGAAAGTAGAAAACCACTGTGAATCTGCAAAAAGCAAATTGAAACAATGTATTGCAAGAGTCCCTTTGATCTGCCATTCATAAATATTTTTCAAACTTGTCTCATATTTTTTCAGCCATGGGCAGTCACTTATGACCTCTGCTAAAAATCTCTGCCAAATGGGGAGAGAGAGAGGAACATGCCTTGGAGCCCAGCCTTTTGTCGTGACAGTGGACTTAAGCAATGCAAAGTGAAATTGCGGTGCCAGGAGAGTGATGGGCATGTTGTGGTATCTCAGCCCCAGGAACATCCCGTTGCAGGATGGTAGAGCTAGTGCTGGTGTTCTGGAGGTTGTCTGGCCAGCTGCTGCTGGCAGGAGGTGGTGCTGGATGGAGAGTCCGTGTGTTCCAATATGAGCACACTGTAGCTCGGAGCTTTGCATGGCACAGAGCAAAGCAAAACTTGAGGTTATGCAGGAAGGTATGAAGTGTATGGGTGGTGACTGGGCAGAGCGGATCTGCTGGAGCTGACCCAAGGTGACTGTGACTGTCACGTGTCCTGGTTTTGTCTGGGACAGAGTTAACATTCTTCATAGCAGAGGCTAGGATGAGTCTGTGTTTTGGCTTTGTGCTGAGAAGAATGTTGATAAGACACTGGCGTATATAGCTGTTGCCAAGCACTGTTTAATTAAGCCAAGGGCTTTTCAGCTTCCCCTGCTTTGCTGGTATATAGGGGCAGGAGAATCTGGGAGGGAGCACAGCCCCAGTTACTGGTTTAGAATTTGACCTCAGGTTTAGTATTGAGACCCAGATTGGCCAATGGTCTATTCCATATCATGCCTGTCATGCCTGGGATATAGATGAGGCTCTGTCCAGAAGCTCTTTATCAGACTCTTGGGCTCTTCTCCCTTTTCCAGGATTGAGGTTTCATGAGTTTTTCTTCTCCTGGATCACTAGTCAGGAATGGGCTGAGCCTTGGTCATTGCATAGTGAGCAGTATCACAGTGTATCACTCATTCATATATTTGTATCTTTGTATATTATTACTATTATAATTACAATAATTATTATCATTACCACTTTCAATATTATTGTAGTTTAGTTATTAAATTGTTCTTCTCTTAGCGCATGAGTCTCTTTTCCCTTCACCCCTTCAATTCTCTTCTCTGTCCCTGGGAGGGTGGAGGGTGAGTGAGAGTGGCTGTATGGTATTTGGTTGCTGGATTGGTCAAAGCATGACAAGCATCAGGTGGTGTACTCATCCTTCTGTGTCCAGATCATGAACCAGACAGTGTCTCAGGTGGTGTTGTAAACGTGATGCAAGCAAAGATGTGACTGTTAACCTTTGCCCTGCCTTTAAAGTTATGTGTGAAACCACTGGTGGTAAAGTGTGTTGGGGGTTGGCTGTAATGGAAGAGTGGTCAGAGCATCTTCTGGCCATATGTGTCTTCCTTGTAACCTCTGCTCAAAGAGGCCTCATAATCTCACCAAACTGGTACCCTCATCTGTTCAAGGGATGAAATGAGACACTTGTGTTGAGGTTTCGTCACTGTGATGTGTACTTATTCTCTGCCTTCCTTCTCCTCTTTGAAAGGTATTCAGGAATCTCCAGTACCAAATGGCCATTCTCTCCCAGGCAGAGATTTTCTTCGGAAACAGATGCGAGGAGACCTTTTCACTCAGCAGCAGCTAGAAGTGTTGGATCGAGTCTTCGAGAGGCAACATTATTCCGACATTTTCACAACAACTGAGCCCATCAAACCAGAACAGGTACTACTGCAATAATTTGTTATTTTCCAGATGCGCTTTCTGGTGGCAGAGATCTGCTTGGTGGACATCACCAAACACTTCTCAGAGTCTCTGTAGAAAGACACGGAGAAAAGGTGTCATATCAAGCCCTTGCGCCAAGTGCATGTTAGCCATAAAAGACTGAGGATTAAAAAAATGAAGGAAGACACCTGTTGTGTAAACATCAGCAAGTGTTTGGGTATGAAATGACACCCAATCTGGACCAGTTACATTGAATGAGTCCTTAAAGAGCATCACAGCTTTTGATGCTTCTGATGGATCAAAAGAAGGTTGTGCAGGTAACAAGAAGAAGACTTGCAAAACTCAGTGCCTAATTTTGGCTGATAGTTAGCATGATTGTGCACACAAATTAGATTTTTGTGTCCAGAAATGTCTTATTGGGCATGTAATTGGCCCATTTGCTGAGAGAAACACCCAGTTAGTATGTGAAGGTAAATTAGTTGCACCTACAGATTAGTGCTGTGTTTGAGAAGGACTTGGCAGTATTCTTTTGGGAAAGTTCCCTTTTTGCAGGCACAATACAGAAGTACATGATAAAACTGATGAGCTCTGTCTCTCTGTGTTCTTCTTCTTAGGCGGTAGCCTTTAACTCAGCTGCTGGGAGGGAGGTGGAAATGCATGTACTGCTGTCAGTCCCGATATTGATCTAGCTCACTATTTAATGATGTACCTGGCCATTAATCTTCAGTGTTCTTAATGTTAGACCTGCTTTTTAGCGAGTCGAATCGACTCTCAAACTGCAGACAGACCTCATTCCCCTTGGAGGAATTTATACGTTTGAGGACCACCGGAGATTATCTCATGGCAGCCTGCTACCATTGTGGCTGCAGTTAAGGACTGTGTATTGATATCAATTTTTGGAAAAATTACTTATGTTGAAAGTCATATGGTAGAGTAGAAATTCCTCGTGGCTTTAAGCTCACATCTGTAATTTGGTGTTTTATTCATAGAGCTGTTTGTTTTTCATCACCTTCTGCTGGCTTTGTGGTTTCCCTGGATTGTATTTGCTGCAAAGTTCTGCAGACCTGAAGTCATGCTGGAAAAAGATGGGGAAGATGCTGAGGTCAACTTGATTTTTCTTTTAAACCCTCGTTAGGAAAGTCAAACAAGCGGTGACTCTGGCAGGTGACATAGCCTTCACGTGTCACTGGATGGTGGATGTCCCATCTGAATGTGCTGGAGAGGACAGGCACTGCGCCCATACCTGCCGACAGCCATTCAGTGCTGGTCACTTAGGAGTCGTGTGGCATTAGATTCATCCCTCTTTGGCTTTTATGCACCAAAACAAGTCATTACAAAGAGGGTGGTGGTGGAAGAGGATATTTTCTTTGTTTCTGTGTTGTCTCCAAGTCATGTCACTGTAGCTCCAGCAGTGAATGTTTATCCAGAGATAAACTTTTTCTGGTTTAATAGAAAGAACAGGATAGTTGAGTGAGGATGCTGCAGAAGTTTTATCCTGATGGTCAAATGTGGGATATTTGGCTGTTGGTGGAGCAAAGATCTCCCTGGGTCCATGTAAGCGACTAGAATGCCGCCAGAGAGTTCAGACTGGAGATATGCCCCCATTGATCTTGTTAACGGGGTAGACTCTGCAGGCTCTGTAAGTCAGATAGATGCTGAGAAATGCGACGCTACAATGTACAAAAGGTGCTTAGCAGGCATTTCTAGGTTTTTCTAGGTTTCTAGGCATTTCTAGGTTCTTGCCTAGGCATTTCTAGGTTTAATTACAAATGGAGTTTGTCCTTGTTTGCTTTTATACAGGCTGGGACATTGCTGTCTCCTTTTGGAAGGCTACAACATGGGTAAGGGCTGACAGCTTTTTGGGGTTGGCCTCTGCTTTTCGATGGCATGTAAAGTGTAACTTTCAATGTGAATGCATGGGATCTGTATGACTAGCTCTGGTTGATGAGGATCCAGTATGAACTCCGCTGGTTATGGAAGTGGTCGTGTTTTATGTCTTTGGCGAGTCAAGCAGAGCTGTCACGACACTTCAACAAAGAGGAGAAGCTGCCTGCATGAATTAGAAAAGCCAAAGAAATCAATGAGAAAGAAAATACCGAGAACATTAATGATGTGACTTGGAAAAACAGAGTTGTCCCTGCAGTAGGTTGTTGCAGTGAACCAGGACCTGTCCCTGGCACTGAGCTGAGCCTGGAACCATGTGCTCGGAGCTGAGCTGGCAGTGGATATATGGAGTCTAGAGCTATTTCTTTAAGGGGAAGATACTCCACCCCATAGAGACAAGGTGTGGGGAGGAGTCTAGCAGAAGCTGCTGACCCACTGCTTACCTGTTTTACTGGGAACTTGGTCCAGGACCAGCCCGCTGAGTATCACCAATTTTATTTAGGCAGAAAAACTTGTTGAAGTCTGTTCACGTGAGAGGGGCTCCAGTTATGTCACTGGAACAATCTCTGCTCTCTAGACAAAGATGCTCCTTTTTCTCCCCGTTTTGTGTCTCCTCTCTAAGCCTTCCTCCCTCCTTGTGCTCTGGGCACGGTCCCTTGTCCACAGTGAATTGTGGCATGAGGACAGGTCCCATCTGCACAGCAAAGCGTTTGCAGCCCCAGCGTGCTCAGTCCCTGGCTGAACGCTGGGTCCTGCTGCTCAAAGTCCTCCTGGTGCATTTTCTGGACAAAATCTGGGCTTGCCTGTTGGAAAGGTGTACATGGCCCCTCATGTAGGTGGACATGTTGATGTAGGAGTGCTTGCTCATCTCTTCCAAAGCCCTTGTGTTGAGTCCTTCCAGTCTGTTTCCTCTGTTTTTCCATCTTTGACGTTTCCCTCTGTTCACCTGTTTAAATGGAGACTCATGAGTTATTTCTCACCTTAAAATACCATATCCTCTTGACAAGCATCATATGAGTTTTCACATCGCCTATAAGCTGTGCCTCCTATACAGAGACCCGTAGGGAACGAATGCTTGTCTTTGGGGAAGGGCTCGTACAGCACTGATAGAGATGGCAAATGCTGGACAATGACAGAAAAATAAAATATCAGAGAGTCAATCCTTCAGAAACAGCACCCATTGCATGCACTGGGTGAGGCGGGGTCCACCATGGGTTTGTGTAATTAAACACTGTGTCAGACAGTGTACGTGGGGGGACATAAGTTAAGGCATCTCCAATTCTGTGCCTCATTTTGCCACCTAATGCCCGGTGGTGCAGCTCTGCAGTGTAATGGAGTCAAGTCCTCTCATCACTATGTTATGGGGGAGTAACCAAGGCATAAATTCAGGATGCTAGATGCACCCTGGCTCACCTCCTCCTGACAGAAATCTGCTGCAAAGCTGAATCCATGTGTAAAATTAATGCCTTTCCTGTTTGTGCCCTTTTGTGCTAATTTTTTTTTGCAAACAGCCCTTGATCAATTTGCACTGGCTGCAAATGTTCATGGAAAACTGATTTCACGTGTTTCTGGGCATGGATTTTGAAATGCACACAGCAGATTTTAAATGACATGTTGTTCTGTTCGTGGCCGCTGGCTGCCAGCACTGTGAAGCTCTTTTATGAACCAGGATGGAGCCCACAGCTTGGATGTCACATCGTCCTCAAGTCCTGGAGAAGGAACACCTTCCAGCGTCTGCCTCCTGGAGGGGCAGCAGCTCCTGTTCTCCTCTTGGTGGCAGACCGCCATGCTCCCACCTGGCCCCTCTCACAGGCGAAACCCCACCATTGTGGTCACTGCACCGACAGTTCAGATTTCATCTGTGTTGTTGTTTTACACAACAGCTGCTTGCTCACCCTCCTCCCTCCAGGGATGGGGAGAGAGTTAAAGGGGGGAAGGAAAAAGACTTGTGGGTTGAGAGAGGAACAAACTAGTAACTAAACTACAATAATATTGGAAATAGTAACAGTAGTATATACAAATACATAAATGAGTGGCACACAGTGACACTGCTCACCGCCCAATGGCCAAGGCTCAGCCTGTTCCCAGCTAACAATCCTGGAGCAGGGAGAGTCCCGAAAACACAATCCCCAAATGGAGGTAGGAGCCCAAGTGTCTGAGAGACTGAGATGATGCTGAGAGAGTGCTGACCTGGAGGGAAAGAACCCGGAGCAAGAGAAAGCACTTCCAGACGGAGCCCCAACTATACCCTGGCCATGCCGTGCATGGGGTGGAACAGACCATTTACCAGTTTGGTCTCAGTCCTAAACCTGAGGTCGAATCCTGGGCTGGGAGCTGGGGCTGTGCTCCCTCCCAGCTTCTCCTGCCCCTGCAGACATGGGCACAGCAGAGAAGCTCTAAAGTCCTTGACTGTCCTGGCAGCAGCTCTGCCCATCAGTGTGTGATCAGCTTCTCCTCAGCACAAACCCAAGCAGCCTCACACCAGCTGCTGGGAAGAAAGTTAACTCCATCCCAGCTGGAACCATCCAGAGCTGGCACTCATCCCATGTCCTTCCTACGCACAGCACTGCTGCATCAAGTGACATAGTTTTCCAGCGCCTGGAGTGTCCAGCTGAAGGACTTGCAGGTGCAATCCCCTCTGTGTGGTGGTGAGGCCAATTGTCCTCCATTGCCTTCCTGCGATTGCAGGCAGAAGGATGGCCAGCTCTCTCCAGCTCCCTGGTGAATCCATCCTGGGCTGGCCAAGCCCGCAGCATCATCATGTGAACTGCTGACTCCAACGCTTTCGCTGGTGAAAGCATGGATGGGAGATGTTCTGGAGATCAAGACCCGGGAAGCAGCCGTGAGCTGAGGGGTTTTGGGCATGGGAGGATGGATGAGGGCAGGAAAACCCATCGTGGTGGGCAGGGGTCAAGCCTGGGGCTTGAAGAGCGATGTGCCTTGGGTGGCCGTGAGAGCAGGATTAATGCCTCTGCAGCGGAAATCTGTGGGATGAAGGAAATACAGCGGGATTGTCTTGATGGGAGAGGCAGTGTGTTAATTTCCTGGGAATAAAGAGGAGAATTATCTATGCTGTGTGTCTATCCACAACAGAAATGGATTCCCTTGTATTTTTAGCTTCACACATGGGTCCAGTTGAACACTTGTTGAAGCCAAGAGGAATATTTCTATTGACTCCAATAGACTTTAGATCAGGGCCGTAATGAGGCATAACACGATGTCACCAGATTCAATGCTATGTAGGTCACTGACTTAGAAGAGAACTGCTTGCTGCTAATGGCAGATAATTCCCAGGCCCTCACTGATGCTTTCCTATTGCTTTTAGCTGGAACTAAACTGAATATCTGCTCTTGTGTTCGTTTCTAGATAAAATGCAGATATTCTGGGCTTAGGGAGAAACCAGGCAAACACATACTGATGTATGTATTTGTAACATGCAGTGCGGGTAAGTCTGGATCTCAAGATAAGCCTAGGCAGGTGAAATTAGGATAACTAACGAATTTGAAAAAAATACTAATAAACTGAAAAAAGTTGGAAGAATTGCACAGTTGAAACCTGATTGCCCTCTGTTTTAGAGGGAGTTGCAATGGAGAAGTTCTCTGAACTGACCAAGAGCAGAGCACAAGCCCTTTCAAAAATCTTCAAGTTTTGTTTTTATCTGACCAAGTATTTGCTGTCTTGGAAAGGTGGAAGTTTGTTTTTCAGTGTACGGAGCTGTGTTGGATGATGTGTCCACAGCAGCTCTTGAGAGCGTGGAGAGGTACAGTAAGGACACAATGCTGGGGTTTGATTTTCGTGAGTAGCAGTGAACAGTCAGAAGCATGTCAGATGAAAGAAAAGTCAGAAAAAGTTAGTTAAAGCCAGAAAGTGTGACTCATTCTTCTGTTTGTGTGAGTAATGTTTTTTCCAAGGGACTCTACCTTTAGGTGGGCAGTGGCTGCTGAGGGTCTTCTTAAAATACCCAGAGACTTGCAGTGAGAAATGCAGAACCAACATTTGCTTTTATCTTCCCAAAACTCTATGTTAATGGTGAAAATTATGTCACAAACTCAAGGTTGTATTTGCACATCCTGAACCAAGTACGTTCTTGACCTGCCACCTGCAGAAGTGGTTTGAGTGTGCAAATGCAAGCCCCTACCCATAGTTTGTGTGACACATGGTGCAGATGGAGAGCAGCCAGATGGGCTGTGCTGGTTCTGGTGCTGGTGCTGGTGTTGATGCTGATGCTGGGAACAGCAAGTGGGTGCTGCCTGCTTGCCCCTGTTTTTCCGGCAGTGTGGGCAGGAGCAGTGCTGAGGCAGCTCAGTGGTTATTCCAGCTGCGCCTTTTCCAGCTGAACCCTCCACTGATCCCGTCTGTGGCTTTATCAGTGGGACGGGAGAAAAAAACACAACTCTAAAACCCAGCCTAAGAGATTTCACATCAGGTGAGGAAAAACCTCCCCATATTTACTCTCAGTAGACTATTAAACAACACCAGGCTATTAATTTGGCTTTTGAGTCTTCACTAAAGCCCATAAAAGCACACAGTTGTCAAATGGAGTTCATTTTAATTTCCTTTCAATCACAGTAAATTATTCAGGTGATAAATCAGCTGGGGCAGCCTCCTGGCTGTAATGGAAATCCTAATTCCTGGCTAATTATCCAGCCCATTGCTGCCAGCAGATCGATATCCTCACCAAATGGAAAGGGCGCGGGGTCTGGGTGGGCAGGGTGGCAGGGGGATGGCAGCAGGGACCCCTGCCCTATGCAGGGAGCTCCAGGGGGTTATACTGCTTGGGGCTCCTGCCAGTCCTTGGGGTGCTCCAGTGCTCTGTGGGGGGACAGGGGTGCGTTGCCCCTGGATGTGGGTGTGAGTGTAGGAGCCTGCTGGGGGCTGGAGGGGACTTTGGTGCTGTCCCGCTCTGGGGTGACCGTGCCGTGGTCTTGGCACTGGATGGAACGTGATGCTGGTGCTTTGCCACAGTTGTTCTGTTGATTCCCTGAGTTTTTGGGATTTGGCTGTGGATCCACGAGGGGATGCTGCTGGCATCCTGGGGAGTGTGGACGTCCGTTGGAGAGGGTCTCACCCCTGGTGCTGCCCGTCTCTGCTGGTGGGCGGTTAACACAGGCAGAGATGGGGAGAGGGTCTTTGGTGAGGAGTCAGAGGCTGCTCAGAAGGAGATCTCAGGCTGGCAATATTTTTTCTTGCTGAGTAAAACCCTTAAATAATGGCAAAATTTAGAGAGGGTAAGAAGACTGGAGAGGACCAGTGCTCCAGGATGTTTCGCTGGGAAGGAGCAGCAGCTCTCTGGAGTTGACAGTTGCACTTTTTCCCATTTTCCCTGCTTGAGGTTCAGGAGCTGCTCCATGCACAAAGCCCATGATGTTCCCCACCGCGGCCTCTGGTTCATGGGGAACCATCAGCTGCTGGGGATATAAGAGGTTATCCTGCAGAGGTGTTGGGTAGAGCTCCTCCATCTGCCAGGACCCCCAGATGCTGCGGGGATCTCTGAGCTCTGACCTGCTCTTGGCTGCTGGAGGCTGAGCCTTTGGCAGGTCAGACTTGGTGCAGGATCCCTGTTCCTCTTCACCCTCACCATGATTGTTGGTTATTCACATTATGGTGGTACGGAGAGGACCCACAGGTGGGATGGGGCGAACAGCTTTGTGCACTGGGTGTCGAGGGAGGAGCAATGTCGCCGAGGGTCTGGATGGAGACGACGGGCAATGGCAGGTGAGAGGAAAGTGGTTTCACCTGCAGTGCCAATCGAGAAACAGCAGTGATAGGCAGCAGCTTTTAAGAGTAGAAAGCCTTTTCTTTTGGAATAGCAGCAGAAAGCACTGCTCCTTGGGCCAACACCTCGCGTTTTCATCCCTGATGCTCTGCCCACCCTTGCAAACATTTCATTTTTTGTGCATGAGCTTCTGGAGACTGCACAAAATTCCCTGCCTTGTTGTGACATGTCGTGTCGGATGGTGATGGTCACAGCAGCGTGTGTTGTGTGACACTGGGTACTTTGTGTGACAGTGGGGCTGCAGTGGCAGGGAGTTTCATGGGGATGTGGCATGACAGGAGCCGTGTGTCCTGCTAATGTCTCTCTGCATCAGCATCATCCTCGCAAAGAGCACCCTGCGGCTTGCACAGACACCTGCTGGGGTCTGAAATTGAAACAGCTCTTTGAGAGAGCAAAAGAGATAAAACCCAGGTGGGATAACTGCAGGGTTCCCCCTCTCTCCTGTCCAGGCAGAAAGGTGGGGGTACCTCGCGCTGCAGCCTGAGCTGAACACCCATCCCATGGGTCCCTCCCTACGAGAGTGTGGGGAGAGCAGGAGCGCATGGGTCTTAGGGATTTCAGGGTGTATTTGAAAGACTAGAGCTCTTTGCTGGGGAAGCCACAGCAATTGCCTCTGAGTCTGCCATGTCAGGTTGGCGGGGGACATGGCTTTGTCTGGGGACCATGTTTGGCTCCAGCGGGGCAGCATATGGGTCCATTTCATAACCAGAGGAGTCAGTGTTGTTGTCCCCTATTGCAGGGAGAGGGAATCCCAAAATACTGGGCAGACAATGCCTGCAGGAAGTGCCATGCATTGCGGGTGTTTAGTACCCTTTTCCCTCCTGACTGCTCTCAGGTGTGACCTTATGTGAAAATGCAAATTCCTGAGTTAAAGGAAAGCTCCTTGGGGACTCAGATGCCATTGAGGAGGAGTGTGGTGTGCTTCTTCCCCTTCTTGCAGCCTTAGCACCATTTCCATTGGGTAATTCTGGTGGGGGATGCTTTACTGGTTTTCATCTCAGCACTTTACACTGGAGCTTAGTGATGGCAGTAGAACACAAAGTCATGCAAAGGCAGTGGGGGATCTCCTCCAGAAGACTCTCCATGGATTCCCTAAGTGAAGTACAGGGGTGGGAGATTCATAAAGCATTCCCCTCTTGTTTTCTTGTTAGAGAGGTCCACATTTCCTTGCAATTTGGGAGCTGGGTTTGGGTAATTGCACCTATTTGTTCATCATGCGTATGGCTAATTTTTTTCAGTTTAGAGAGATAAACCAAGTTCTAAATAGAAACGCACATCTTTGTCTTTAGTGGAGCCTTCCTTCCAAAGTTTCATGTGGCCAGCAGACAGGCAGTGGAAAGTCTGTCATTGCAGAAGAAGCCACAGACAGCTGCCGGTCAAACAGTGGACTCTGCACAAGAGCAGTGATTTACCTACCACCCATCAGACTTTTTATATCACATCAGAGCATAATATGTGGGCAAGATGACCAGAATTATAACTGCTCAGGTAGTCTTTGTCCCTTTGAAGAATAACAAGAGAATGATCCACTTTATGATGTGTATGTATGTGATGTTCCACTTGCACAAGACAATAGACCTGGAGTTCTCCTGGAGCTGGTTTTCTCTGTGGAAAAAGACAACATTGTGTAATGGCACTTGTTGGCCAAGATTATGTCATTGCAAAATTGACCAACCTCGTTTTGCCTGTGTTAGCTCTTGTGATGGGTTAGCCCTTGGCGGGGGGCCAAGCCACACACACCCACTCACACAGTTCCCGCCCCCACCCAATGATAGGGGAGAGAATTAAAGGGGTAAATGGAAAAGAGGACTCGTGGGTTGCGATAAGGACAATTTAATAACTAAGCTACAATAATATTGAAAATAATACTATATACAATGTGATACACAGTAATACTGCCCCTCTCACACGATGACCAAAGGCCCAGCCCACTCCCGGCCAATGACCCTGGAGGAGGGAGGGAATGGGTGATACACAATGACACTGCCCCCCCAACCTGATGACCAAAGNGGGGGGGGGGGGGGGGGGAGGGAAGGCCTTGGGAGAGCGAATGCAGACACCTGAAGTGAGATGATCTGGAGCCCAAGGGAAGCAAAAGAGAGGAAAGCGATCTCCCGGAAGGGTCCTCACCTATATACTGGGTATGACGTACATTGTATGGAATAAGTAATTGGTCAGTCTGGTTCTCAATCTTAACCTAAGAGCAAATCCCAGGCTAGCATCTGGACTGTGTCTCTTTGCTTGTCTGACTACCTTGGCAGCAGACCAAAACATCGGTTATCAGCCTTTCTCCTGAGCACAAATCCAAAACACAGCCTCTTGCTAGCTATTTATGAAGAAAAGAAAAAAAAAATTAACTCTCTCTACTTAACCTAGGACAGCTCTGCAAGAGAGAGGAAGGAAAATCTGTGAGTGAACACATTCGCCCATTGATTTATTTAATGCCTGGCCTGCCCACATTGTATTTGAGGGGAAGGGCTCAGGCTGAGCATTTGAAGAGTGGAACAAGACTTCTCTTCAAAGTCCTCAGTAAATGTCTGGATCCTGCAGGCGTGGAATATTTTGAGATAACAATTTTCACAGTTTGGTTTGGAATGTCTACCCTTTGGTTTGGAATTTCCACCCTTTGGTGCAGAACCCCTGTTCTACACTTGTTCTGTAGGTTTTCTCCAAACCTGTCCATCCCTTTAATCAATGCAGATGGGTTCCTCAAGTTCTTTGCCCTGCACAGCTGGGGAATACTCCACATGCTGAAGCATCTCAGAAGGAGCCAAACCCTTTGCGGTGTCATGTGGTGGGACTACCAGAGCCAGGGGCACGAGCTGACTCAGGAGAGGCTCTGCAGGGCCCCAGGCAGTGCTTCTTCCCCCGAGGACAGTCTGTCAGGACAGAGGTTGCCCTCAGAAGTTGTTTAGTCTCAATCCGTGGTGGTTTTGAAGACTCAGGTGGATAAAGCCCTGAGTGACCTGGCTGGTCCCTGCTCTGAGGGACCTCTGGAGCCTCCTCCCACCTGGATTATCCTGTAACCTGGATGCCCAGCTGCCTGCTCTGCATTACAGCTGTTAGGATGTGACTTAGGGAAACTTTCCTACAGTTAGGAAGGGAAGATGTGAAGAGTGTGGTTGGGGTGGGAGGGCAGCACCCGGTTCGCCCAATGTGCAGGATGAGATGGAGAGCTGCTTGGGATGGAGTGCACAGGCGACCAAACATTGCTCAGGGCAGATGCTGGATTTTCAGAAGAATGCCGTGGTTTTGAGTTGCCATTTGTTTAGGAAGGGATGGAATGAAACAACCCACTGAGGTGGTTGTATGGTGACAAAAAGCTGTTGTGGGTCTAAGCCACTTGCAGAGAAAAGGGCTTTTTTCAAAAATCCCTCTCTGCTCCTATGAGTAGTGGCTGCTTAAAATTTTTGATGGCAGCAGCATTTTCCAAAATGAATTAAAAATATTAAATCTGAAGGAAGGAAACTCATGCAAAGAGAGGAACTTAACATATAGGGGATGGTTCCGGCCCTGCTCCTCTGACTTTCAAAATACAATTAAGGGCGTCCTCAGAGAGACAGGGTTTTCCCCTGCTTGTTCCCTGTGCTGCAGAACTTTCCTCTGGGCTCAGAGCTGGCTGAGGTCTGGGCTGGTCCAGAAAAGTCACATTCAGAGACGTATCTGGCAGTCTGGGGGAGATGGGGGTGCTGGAGACAGCGGGTTCCTTTCTGAAACAGGAGCAGAGCCAGACAGAGGAACTGCCCTTGTCAGATGCTGTGTTTGGCTGAGAGTGCTGGACCAGTTATTGGGACCTCGCTAAATAATTTAAGCACATGATTAGGTGGCAGATAAAAGCAAGGTACACAAGAAATTGCCGTCAGATGATGCGCCTGATGAGTGGTTGTCAAGCATCGCCAAGTTGAGGCTTCACACCAGCACGAGATTTTGCTGCAGGCACAGACCTCGCATCCATGTTCTTCTTCAGGTTGCTACCTGGTTCTTGTGACTGCAGAGAAAAGTTCGGAAATATCACCCCAGATACACTCCCAGCTTAAAAACCGGGGCGGCTGTCAGGGTGGGAGGGATGCTGGGGTCACCAACACTGGGTTCCCATCTGTTTTTCTGTCACCATTCCCTTGCTGCGATGTTCCACTGCCTGGATATCCCCTGTGCAGCTGGGAGCATTCCAGCAGCAAAGTGATGATGATCGCAGCAGCGGCGTGTCTGCCGGAACTGTGCCTCCGACGGAGAGTGTTTTGATAAAAGCTGAAGTGTTTCACTGAAACCTGTCATCTTTGATGATTTTCCTGCAGAGGAGATCCGTCGCTGCAGCCTTTCCAGGTCACAAGGAGATGCGGAGCCTCGGGCAGTGACAGCCTGGGGGTGTCACCAGACAGAGTCCCTGAACCTGAAACCAGTACCCTATACTGCCCAGAGGAAACCTATAAGTTACCCAGGGTCATCCAAAAATTAACTCTCTCTACTCTATAGGTACCTAGAGGCAATCTGTAGGTACCCAGAGGCACCTTATAGTACCCAGAGGCACCCTATAGGTACCCAGAAGTACTCTATAGATTCCCAGAGGTACTCTATAGGTACCCAGAGGCACCCTATAGGTACCCAGAGGTGCTCTATATCTACCCAGAGGCACGCTATAGGTACCCGGAAGTACTCCCAGAGGTACTCTATAGGTACCCAGAGGCACTCTATAGGTGCCACGCTCACTGGTCAGCCTATGTCTGTTTGGCTTTGGTCCCTATATCCATGTACTGACAATTTCTGCAGTTTCTAGGTGGTTTTTCAGAAGTTTCTAGGTGTTTTTTTCTGAAGCCGAGGAGCCCATTTCCTTGCTACAGGGACTTCTGCCCTCAGACAGGGCAAAAATTAGTGTTGCCAGGGTGGGTGATGCTGTCCTGCACCGGTCCCCAGCGCCTTGTCCTGGAGCCTCTGCACTCCAGACCTGTTGCTAGTGGAGGTTTGTTGTCAGGGGGTCTCAGATAATTAGTGAAGGGGATAAACAGGTCCAGATTTACCCGAGGTTTGTCTTTATATTTCTGGCTTTTCCAGAAACACACTGTAATAGAAAGTGTCATGACATATTGTGGCCATTCCCCTTCTAGCCTTGAGTGTGAGTGAAGAAATGAAAGAAAAACTTTAAACTTTGGAAAATTATGTTTGTGTGGTTTTGGGGTTTAGTTTTTTCTTTTTTTTGTTTTGTTGTTTTTTTTAATGAGGTCAGTTCCACACTGGGCACTTGATGATGAAAGTTGCCACCCACAAAATGGACAAGAGAACACTCATGACCCCCATGGATTCACCTAGTTCCCAGGGACACCATCAGGAAAAGTGACAGTCTTTTGGAAAAAGAAGAATGTGTGTTTGTGTCCAGCTTTGAAAGTGGCCCGAAATTCAGGAGCTGGTGTGTATTGGTTCAGCTTGGACTTTGCAAGGTGCCACAAAATGCTGTCCCAGGTATTTTCTCATGGGATACGGCTTTGGAAACAGTTTACAGATGGGTATTATGTATGTGCCAAGGTGCACAATGATGTGATACAGGAAGTGTTATGAAGGGATTCTCAGATTGCATTTGTGAGATACCTTCAGGTAGTTCATCTGGAAGCATCACAGAAATACAGATGCTGTTTATGCCAATTTGCACAGGACTTCTCAAGGGTTGGAGCTGTCGGTAGGATGGACTGAAGATCTGGCAATATTGATGTAAACTTTACGCACGTTCCCAGTGTGCCTTTGTGTTTCTGCTTTGTATTTCTTCATGGGGAAAGACTTGACCATGCTTCAGCATAAGCATTGGAGCCACCATGACAGAAGATGATACATTTTTCCTCCTGTGGCTGAAATTGTGAAATTGGGAGTGAAAACATACAGTTCCTTTCCTTAGAAAGAGCAAGTTTTAGCAGTGTCTTGTGGCAACCAGTGGCATAAAGTGATACTGTTCTGGGTTTACAAAAAGCAAATGAATTCTTCTGCCAGGCTGGGATGTGTTACGCTTTACTTCAGTTGGGTGTCTTATTTGTTTTAATTGTTTGTCTTTATTTTAATTGGGTGTCTTATGCTTTATTTTAAGCTGCCCTGAGAGGAGGAACAGGAGGAGGGTTGGGTGGGGAGATGCTGTTTTGGGGCAGAGGTGCCACATCTCCGTTTTCCTCCCTTGGGCTGGTCTCATCGTGGTTTTCCATGGAAGCTTCTTGCAAGACATTAGGATGAGAGTCCATTGGCCTCCTTTGCCATTGCCATTGCGATTGCAACGATTGGAGCAGGGTTTGTGTGGAAAACGTCTGCAAGCGCCAGCAGGTTTTTGTGTTCTTCCCATCAGACCTTGCAGGATGGGTTCAAGGACAAGTGGGCACGAGGGGCACCCAGGATGGGACTTACGGGTCCATCATCCCCTGCACACTGTTCAGACCTGGCTTTTATTTAGCCTGCTAGCTCTGTCTAAGAAATAATAATTTAACAAAGCAACTATTTCAGCAGTGGGCGCTGGGTGTTTTCTGTGGTGTGGGGTGTGGGGGTTTTGGGGTGTTGTTGTTCTCCGCGGGCAGCATGCATGTGCGTGCATGTGCACATGGGGGTGATTTATTGCCCCATGCAATGCCACATGTCTTTAGAATTACAGTGCCCGTTTCCTGCTGAAATAATTCCTGCAAGGAGAGGCTCCTATTACAGCAAGAGGAGCGCGGATGTCATGATTTATTATTATTTATGGTCCCAGGGCCTTGTTTATGCGCGATGGGTTAGGTGCTCAGGATAGAAATGCCATTATGCAAATGACATTGAATGTCCTTACTGAGCCTAAATAATTTTTGTGTTGGACGATTAAACCTCATCTGTTATTGATATGGGCTGCAGTCGGGCTATTAAAGAGTCCCAACAGTACTTACTCCCAGTAATGGGAAAATTGAGAGGAAGAGGCTAAACAATTGCCTCAAGTGTGCCGTGATTGTCTGGAAGGAGTGGAACATAACGAACCCCCTGAATGGAAATCGTGTTTACTACTTAGGGATAAATAAAAAGGGAGAGCGCGCCATAAATTGTGCTTTGTGATGTGAGTTGGTGAGCCAGAGGATTTTCGTACTTTCAATTTATTTATTTGAATTTTTTTTTTTTTTTTTTTTTTTTGGGAGGAGGGTGGATGTAGATGGGGGGAGCAGCCAGGGAGGGTTCCCTCAGCACGTGCCCCTGGCCGGGCGGCTGGGGAAAGCCATCGTCCTCGGAGCTGTGCCACCGCCACGGTGCCGTCCGCTTTGACACAGCCATGCGGCCACATTTTGATCAGTGTTGATAGCTTATGAATTCCAAAATTGACAAAATTTACAGAAAAATGAGGATAATCCATCTTCCTTAGCAGCCTGTCAGGAGCTGGCTATACTTCATAATCTTCAATTACAGATGCTATTTTCGGACATTTACATGCAGATATTAGAACAAAATGAAAATGAGAAACAAAGAGCAAATGGAAATGCGGCTATTTATATGTATAAAAGAAAGACAACAGGTAAATTCCTGGCATTTTGATTGGGTTTGGGGGTCCCTTCGGAAAAAAATCTGAGAGCAGCTGAGTCCGCTGATGGATTGCGCCGTGGAAATGCGGAACGTGGCGTGTTGCTGCCCACATACAGATAATCTGGAGGTTGGGTCACAAACAGGTCAGTTGTTCTGAGGGTCAATGTGTGCATGGCAGGGTGCACCCGCTAATTCCCACTGTCTCTGGGGATGTGCACGATCCTAACTGGATTTGGGATAAAACAAAATGCAGCTGTTATTTTTTTTAAAACATATATGTTTTGTGTGAAAGGTAGATTCAGAAATATCCTGTTTAAACCAAGGGAAAAGGATTGTACCACTGAAAACAAACTTCTGTGCCCCGTGAAGCAGCAAAAAGCAACATTGCTGAAAAAAATGAGAAATTGGGTTTTGGCCCCAATTATCTGTGTCAAGAGCTTTTGCTCCAAAGCAGAATTGTTTTTGGTGGGTAGTGCAGGCAATGATGTAAGTTATGGAATGGAGGGGCGGCTGGCGGGCAGAGGTGCGGCTGTGATATATAGGCTTTGGGATGCTGTTCCCGTCTAGATTGGAGGTGGCTGAGGAGGGGTGGATTTCCTATTCCCTTAAAATTTCAGGCGGAGCAGCACTGGTGCCTCTGCAGCTGTGAGTGGCGCTGGGTTTCAGAAAGCCTGGGGAGATTAATTAGTGCTGTTCTGGATTACACTCCCCGGACCATATCTAATGTCACAAATTTCTTCCTTTTGTCAGGCTGAGGTGGGGTGTCCGTGGACACCCTGCCTGGTGCGCGCCCCTTCTGTCTTTGTTTATTAATTTTAAAGTATTGCGATGCGGCGACTAGGAAATGCTCGGTAGGAGGTCTGGCTTGCTGCTGCTGTGAGGGGCGAGGGGCTTTGGTTGTTGTGACCTGTGGGAGAGCACTGCACTTTTTGGAGACCTCAGACAAATGCCTTGCTTGCACAAGAAGTGTCATAGGCAGCAAAGGTGCACTGTGCACCACATCAGTTGGCAGCAAATGCAGTGCACGCAGTTGGTGCAGAGGCAGAGCAAGTCCCAAATCCTCCAAGCTGGCAGGTTGCTTGTCTGAGCCCTTGTCATGCTGTTGGTGCTGGTGCTGAAGCTGGTGATGCTGGTGATGCTGGTGCTGTTGGTGCTGCTAGTGCTGTTGGTGCTGCTGGTGATGCTGCTGGTGCTGGTGATGCTGCTGGTGCTGCTGGTGATGCTGGTGCTGCTGGTGGTACTGGTGGTGCTGCTGGTGATGCTGCTGGTGCTGCTGGTGCTGCTGGTGCTGCTGCTGGTGCTGCTGGTGCTGCTGCTGGTGCTGCTGGTGATGCTGCTGATGATGCTGGTGGTGCTGCTGGTGATGCTGCTGGTGATGCTGCTGGTGATGCTGGTGGTGCTGCTGGTGATGCTGGTGCTGGTGCTGGTGATGCTGGTGCTGATGCTGCCGGTGATGCTGCTGTTTCATCCTGAGCATCACAGCGGGTCCTGAGTTGTCCATGGCAACATCAAGAGGGCACAAGAGGCGTTGCGTTGTGCCTGCCTGGTGTTTTCCAGATGTGATGTGGAAAACTGAGCAGATGCAGAAAAGCGACATATGCAGGTCCTGGCAGGTGCCAGCTGGCTCCTTTCTGTGGCTGCTGGACCCGTGAAGCAGACATGGGTTTCTGTCCTTGCTTGATCTGGAGGGGGGGACGTGTGTGCTGTCCTGCCACAGGGCTCGTCCTGTCCTGTGGAACCTCCCTGAGCTTCCCACGCCAGCACCCCAAGCTGGGCTGTTTCAGGGAGAGGTTTTGTTCCCCACTGTCCATCCATCTTTGCCTGACACTTTGGGATGAAATTGCAGGTAGATGTCAAAGCGAAAGTCACTGTTCACAATGGGTGGATTGACCTGTACATAGCCATGCTGTGAAAAGTGTTTGCAAACAGTTCCGAAACATTCCTGCACACCTCTTCCCTCCATCTGCCCTGGGGGGTAATATTTAGAAAAAACCAAAACCTTTTCCAGTGGAGGCGGATATGCAACTTTGACCAGTGCAGAAACCTTGCAGCAGGTGCTCCACCGCGAAGGCTGGCAAGGGAAGGATGCACAGACCCCGCTGCTTGGGGGAGAGGTGTGCTGCTGCCCGGGGGAGTGTGGAGACCACCCCTCTCCTCTCCACCCCACGGGTCCTCCAGCCTTCTGCCAGGTACCCGTCCTGTCTGCCCAAGCTGAGTGGGATGGAAGCACACCAGACCCTGACTTGCCCCTCTTTTCAGTTTGTCCTTCTTGGTCTTACCAGGGAGTGTAGTAACAGGACAAGGGGCAATAGCTTTAAGCTGAAAGAGGGGAGATTGAGTTGAGATCTGAGGAAGAAATGTTTTCCTGTGCGGGTGGTGAGGCAGTGGCCCAGGTTGCCCAGAGAAGCTGTGGATGCCCCATCCCTGGAGAGGTTCAAGGCCAGGCTGGATGAGGCTTTGAGCAACCTGGGCTAGTGGGAGCTGTCCCTGCCCATGGCAGGGGAGTGGAACTGGATGGGCTTTAAGGTCCTTTCCCACTGTAACCGATAAAATTAAAAAAAAATAAAAGATATTCTTGGTTTCACGTGTCTATGTTTTCTCTCCTGCATGCCATGGCAGTGGTGCTCCATGCTGATGCGGCAGTGCGTGGTACAACCGCAGGCAGTCATTTTTCAGGTAATTTCTAGGGTACTGAACACCCGACTCTTGCTTTTTTCATCTACTGAGCAGCAGGTCAGGCTTCCTGCTGCACAGGGAGGGACCCCTGCCTGTGCCCAGTCACCCCAGTGCCAGTGCCAGCCGTGTCCCTGCTGCTTTGCCGTGGGAGCCATGGCCACAGAGGTGGGTGTGACACCAGGGTTACTCCTCCAGCGGCACTGTGCCAGGAGGCAGGGGGTCAGCAGCCAGGGTTGCCTCCTGTCCCGGGCTTGCTGTGCTGGGGTCTGGAGCAGCGGCAGCAGTCAGCGTGTGGTCAGTGTGGCGGATTGCTGGTGGATACGAGGAGGGATGTGGGCAGAGTTATGCCATGGGAAGAGGGAAGCAGCATGGAAATCCCTGAAAATTGCACTGTTTTATTTGGGAAGAGTTACTGGGCTGTCACAACAGAGGCGCAGCTCCTCCTGCAGCAAGCTGTTGGGACCTAAAGCTGTGAGGGACCCAGGTCTCCATCTCTCATGCCTCTGTCTTATTGTCCCGTAGTGTGATGTCATGCAGGTGATTTTATGGAGGTGCAGTGATGGAGGGGAAGTGATGCAGGCGGGTGAGATCGCCTCTGCGCTTTGCTCCATCCCCCCCTAGTGGGGTGATGGGGAAGACAGGGGTTACCACCATCCTGGCCCCCTTCAGGATGTGCTGCACCCCCCATAGCTGCTGCTTCTCACTTGGAGATGGGTCTGTCCCTCCCAGCTTGAAGGGCCAAGGTTGCAGTTCATTGATGTTGTGGTCTTGAATTGTTGCAGTTCAGATGCAAGGCCTGTCCTGCTTCCACCCATGCCGGTCCCTTGGATCCAGCAGGGACATAAGCTGTGGGGTTTCAATGTCTGAAGCCTGCTCCAGGTGCTAGTGTTGGGGGTTTATAGGCAGGGGCTTGGTCTGGTCCTGGTTGGGTTTGCGCAGGGAGAGGCAGCCCCTCAAAAGCCACTTTTGAGGTTTGAAGACCCCTTCCCAATGCATGGCATAGCTGGAGGCTTCCTCCCAAGCTGCAAGGGGCCAGCTCCCCCATCATAAGCTGAAACCCACATTCCCACCCTGCCCAAGGGGGATCGGCATGCTGCGGGAAGATGAAGATTTTCTAGTCTGGATACGGCTTTCGCAGAGCAGTAGGGGTGAAATAAGGTGCCATTCCCCAAGGAGCAGTATGCACTCTGCTCTGGACATCAGAAATAGCGAACAGCAGTGCACAAGGGTGGTGTTGTCTCTGCTGCAGTGCTCGTGCATCACCAGCTGTGCAGGATGTCTCAGCCAGGCCATTGTTCCTTTGGTGTTTTGTCAGATCACGGCTTTGGGAGGCAAAAAAAACCTGGTGCTGCTGCTGCACGTGCATATACACAGTGCCATGGGAAGGCTGAAAAATGCATCTTGGTAGGGGGTGGAACGAGAAAAAGGAGCTTTGGTTGCACTTGGAAGGAGAAGGGCTGGGCTAGGGGGGGAGAACAGGAGATGAGTCGTTGCTGAGGAGGACCCGTCAGTGCTGATCTGTGTGGCCAGCAAAGGGACAGGGTGGCCAGTGGCTGGTCACTGGAAAAATGTGTTTGGCACACTCATCTGCAAGAGGTGTGCATGGGGGATCAAGCCCCATACAACCTGGTCTAGTGTGAGGTGTCCCTGCCCATGGCAGGGGGTTGGAACTAGATGATCTCTAAGGTCCCTTTCAACCCAAACTGTTCCATGGTTCTATGATACTTCGAGAGTTAGGTGGTGTTGGGTTGAGGGTTGGACTTGATGATCCTTGAGGTCTTTTCCAACCTTAATGATTCTACGATTCTCTGATCCTGTGATGTAGTTGTGCCTCGTGCAGATTGCATCCTCAAGAGAAATGTGTGTATTAATGCAGACCTGCTAATGTGGGGTTATGCAGTTATTAATGTAAAAAATCTTCTGTTTGAGCAAGAACTGAGCAGCAGAGACACAAACAGATCTATCTGACCCAAAGTGCTCATGGTAAATACCAGATTTTGTGCTGGATTCTTGGATGTCTCTGAGAAACCTGCAAGAGGGAGAAGGATGTGTTTGCTCAGATCAGCTTTTGGTGCCATTAAAAAGAAAAAAAAAAGTGAACTTTTTGATTTGGTGGTCAAAAAAATCAGGGATCCTGCATTGCTTCAGCTCTGCACAGCTTCTGCATTGACTCAGTATCCAGAAATGCAGCAGGGATGAGCCTCGAAGAGGTTGTTCTGCAGTTTATCTGTTCCTATTGCTGTTCTTCACTTGAATTCTCATCCTCTGGTTGTTACAGGCATGATCTCACAAATAGGGGATTGAAAGTTAAAGAGCAAATAGCAACAGGGAGGGGAGAGCTTGGAAATTAAACTTTTTGTGTGGATGATCCTGACAGAAATCAACTGAAAAAGGCGAATGAAGATAAGCTTTCTGCCATGTACATGGAAGTCCTGTATGTATGGATTGGCCTCACCTGCCGTAGATTGTCATAGCTGCATGGACTTTTACAGGGTTATGGGGCTCGAACAGTCTTGATTTCTGAGGACCTGTGCTCATTTACCATAGCTTCGGCTAATGGGATTAAAAAATTCCCATGAGATGGGCATTACAGCATCCAGGTGATTTATTTTTAAATAATTTGGATTTAGGAACAGTTGGCTGCAAACCCATTCGTTAAGCAAACACTTTTATTTATGTGCACTTGAATGCAGCATTCCCAGGAGAAGGTGGGAAAGGTGACATGCTGTTCACACCTGGTCGTTAGTCTCTGTCTTCAAGTGCCACCACTGAAATAAGGGAAGTTCAGTTAACTGGCACAGACATTCTCTAACAGGCAAGAAACTTGCCCTCAGCAGTTACAGCCCCCAGCTGCTCTGCCCCCAGCAGAATTTTAGACTTCTGTATTGCATCTACTTTTTTGTCATACAGGCAAAAGCTCTTGAATAGTGAATTTATTACCGCTAAAATGCCTTTTGGTTTTTTTTCCAGGCAACTGAGTACTCAGCCATGGCATCGTTAGCTGGTGGATTAGACGACATGAAGGCCAATATCACCAGCTCTGCTTCTGCGGATCTGGGAGCCAGTGTCCCCGGGCCTCAGTCATACCCTATTGTCACAGGTAAGTGATTCTCCAGAGCCCATAAGTGGTGTGAAGAGTGTGTGTGTGCACATTGCAAAGTGACGCCATTTGTTGAAGAGTTGTGTCAGATGTGAAATAATTTGCTCAAAAAGTCTCTTTTTAGCTGTGGTTTCATAGTACCTCTGTTGCAAGTCTGGTCCACGGCTTGTATGATCAGTAGTGTTCCCTGGGAGCCAACGAATGAAGAATCATCCCTCTTGTCCAGGGAGGGGTAATGCTTCTCCACCCCAAACCTACTGGACTCTGCTCTTGGTCTTTGTTGCTTGTTTTTTGTAAAGGTGCCTGGCACGTTTGACTGGATGGGGTTTTTATGACCATTCAAACTCGCTTGAATTTTGGATGCTTTTGATGCCTACAAATGCACATGTTCTATACCAGTTCTGGAACTGTGATTGTGCACGAGAGCTGAGTGTTTAAACAAAGAGCAAAGGTTGTTCAAGGAGCACAGCACCGTCTGCATTTATGTGGCAGGCACAGGGTAAGAGTTGAGGAATGGATGGAATTAGATAAAATGCTTTGGCTGGTTATTTGGGACTGATCACATTGCTTGGGAGGAGGTTGCCCAGATGGTAAGAAAATGATGAAATTGTGTCCCAAAACAATTATGGGAGTCAGAAAAAAAGAGATTTTAAAATCTAAGGCTCTGTGTTTCTTGTGTTTGTTACCTCTGTGTATTACTGCTGTCCTTGCATCTAATCTGTGCAGATTTCATCACTGGATTTTCTGTTTTACAAAAGATTGGATTCACTTGTTTATTTTGTTGCTAAAATGGAAGGTGATGCTATGTTTAGTACAGTAATATCATATCTTGAAAGCACGACAATCTCTTGTAGCAGGTGAGCAGTTGTGAAAACAAATGTTGTAACAAAATGATTTTACCCCAATGTGGCATCAGTCTTTGACTTTTCTTGGCAGAAGTTTAGGAATATTCAAATGAAGTTAGAGTTACATGAACTGTAAGGAAATCCACGTTTACTTAAAAGTGGGAGGGGAGAGTTGTTGAAGTGACTGTCAGGTGATAGGTAGGAGGCTCAAGCGGTGGACTCATAGATAAGAAGGATGTCTAGGGGTGGGAAGATGGACAGAAGGAGAGATTTTTGGATATTTGTGGCTTATAACAGGTAGCAAGAAGAGGCATATATATAAAAAAGAAGGAACATGTCATGTTTGGGGTCATAAAGCACCCATACAGCCTATGAAAGTTAAAAGGAATGTCTCCTCAGGCAAATTATTCTGTAATTGTTTGCTATGGAGCTCCCTGCGTCTTGCTTTGAAGGTTGCTGCTCATTGCAGAAGACCCAGGCTGCCTTGGCTCATCACAAATGTCCTGTTGCCCTTCTTTCACCTTCTGGGAGTTTGTCTCTTGCTCATCTGAGTCTGTGTCCGCATGATGTACGCAACGCTCTTAGAGGCTCTTATGCACCCAGCAGCAGCTGGGACTGGAGCATCACTGGCTGGGATGCTCCGCCGGGGAGCATCCACAGCTCACCATGTGAGATGGGAACTGCTGGGAGACGTGTCTTGAGGGGAAAACCAGCTAGGTAAGATGATGGAGAAGCTGAGTACTCCCTTGCTCCTGTCTTCTGCTAAGGACCTGCCTATCCAAGATCTGCTCCTGGCCAAAGTTGGGTTCAGCCAAAGGCTGTTGTTTTATCTGATGCTTCAGCAGAGCTTGGTCTTTTATGCTGGTTTAGGCACTTCTCGTGCTTCTTACGTTACGACTTTCTTTGGTGAGCTGACAGAGCACGTCTATTAGAGCAAAACTGGCTGCAGAAATGGCGCTGCGGAGCTTGTTATGGATTTCATGTGGGTCCTCCCTGTGACATAATCTTCACTTGAGAAAAAGTCCCAAATATTAAATTTATTTATTCTCATCAAAGGCATGGAACAGGCTCTGTGAGCAGCAAGCCTAGAAAAAACCTGCCATTAGTCCTAAATGTGACAGGGTGATCGCTGTGACAGGACACGTTTCACAAGGCAGTAGGTATTTATATCTTAATTTGATGTTGCTGTAGAGTTTTCTAACACCTGCATTCATAAAAAGTAAATTTATACGAGTATATCAAAACCTATGTTTTTGGATATATTTTTGGATGTGATTGTCTGACTGTTATCCTCCCTTTTGCTCTCATAACACCTGTAGCAACTATTTTGTGCTGCCCATGCTCTGGGAGCACCCAAAGCCCCTGACACAATCTGACCCCTATAGCGCTGGGCACGTACCATATGTCCGAGTCATGCTCTCTGTCCATTGGGGAAGGAAGATTTAAGCAGCAAGGCATAGTTTGCAATGTGCAAAGCATGTATGTTATGGCACACTTGGCAATGCATTTCTCACCATAGCTCTGGACAAAATTCTCCATTTTCTCCCCAGAATTAACTCGCTTTTTCAGTCACACCTCTTTTCCCACCCTGTTTCCTTTGTGGGGCAGGGGATTCAGAAGAGAAGACACATTTCCTGACCCTTTGTGATCAAAAGCTGCATATTGCTGTTGGCCTCTCATCTGCAGTGGATATCACTGAAAATTGCAGAGAACTGGGCAATGATGCACAAATGGTGGGTATGGGCATGAGGTCCAACAAATGTTTGCTAACACATCATGTACTCTGCCTTCTTTTTTGTCATCTGTGGTCTGACCAAAACTATGGTGAAATTTTGTGGTTTAGTGTTCCTAAGCTGGGGCTTGGGTGGGTGAGGACAGGCAGTGGATAGCAGAAGGCTAGTTGGTGTCATTCCCACTTTGGTGGCCAGGAATGGACTCGAGAGAGGTCCTGCTGGAGCCAGGTCCTTGTCCTGGACCTCGACTCCTTTTCTGTCAGGCAAGAGCCTGAGTCTTGCAGATCCCTAATGATGTTTCTCCTGTGAACTGCTTCTTGCTGGAGGAGGAACTCCAGCCTTTTCTTGAGGATCAGAAAGTTAGGTTGCTTTTCATTTCTTCACCCTTTTTTGAGTGTTTCCACTCTTTCTTGCTGCTTATCCTGTGATGTTTCCCAGCAAACTCCACTAGATACAGGCCTCCAACTAGACTCCATCCCATTCACCACAACTCTCTGGCTTCTTTTCTCCAACCACTTCACAATCTATATCACTACCCAATCATCCAGATCGCACTTCCTCAGTTTAGCCACAAGGATACTGTGGGAGACGGTGTCAAATCCTGAACTCCAACCACCATTTCTGCCAGCACTTGCTGCTAGAATATGTCTAAGGAAAAATGCACTGAGAGTTCTCAGTACCACTTCATCCACCAGCTCCATTGTGTTATGGACCACCAGCCAAACCTCTGATGAGAGAACCACTCAATTTCTCTGCATCATTTTTATGCCACATTAAATATTAAGTTGAAAAAAAAAAACAAACAGAAACCAACCAGCCTTCCCTTGCTGCTGGCTGGCATGGTCCCTGAGCACTCTCTCCATTCACAAGCCAATAACATGTGCCCAGCTCGTTACTGCTGGGCTCAGCAGTTTCCAGCCAGCCCCTGATTGTTACTAATTGCCTGCAGATGCATTTTCCCCACTCTGGCTTGCTTATTTCAGTGTGGTCAGTATCACTTTGAGAGGACAAAGTCGTGCTGAGCTGACACCTCTGCGCGGCTCTTGGATTGATGGACCCATGGCAGCCTGGCTGCAGAGTCAGTTTGCATTAGGAGAGCCGGGACCAGCTGTCAGATGGGCTGGAGATACATGTTTCACTGCAGTGGGATCTGACATAAGCTCCATATCTCTCCATTAAAAGTGCAGAGACAACCGTTGGCTGCGGGTTTGGTTTTGTTCCTCTGGCAGATGTTGGAGGGAGTGAGCGTGGTCTTCTCCCGTGCTGGGACATCTCCATCGCAGCTTGCCTCCTTTTGCCCGATGGCTCTTACAGGGCTCTCTGAGATGCTCTGTCTTCCACCCCACTGCAGCTGCACCAATGCCATACAGCCTGTGGTGCATTTTGCAGCTCACACACCTGTACAGGGACAGACAGAGACTCTGCCAAATGCAGACAAATGATTCCTCGCCCTCCTTGCTCAGCCTTGTAACTGCACCATGGAAGCAGAGTTACCTGATGTGCTCCTTTCTGGGGTCAGCCTTGGAGACAGTGGTCCCGCAGAGCCAGATGTGTTGGCTTTTCTGTACATTTTGTGTGCACATCAAAAAAGGTGAGAAGAAACAGAACAAAACCAGGACCAGAGTCAGCTCATCTGGAGAGATGGGGAAGGAGAGACATTTTCAGTGGCAGTCAGCTTGGAGATCTTGCTCTGGAGGACTCGGTCACCAGATGCGATGGATTCCAGACTTCAGGCTGAACGGAGCATGGAGCGAGGGGGAAATGCATCTGGCTGAACAGACTCCTCCACTCCCAGAAAGATTAGCTTGACTTTTTCCTAAGTGTGGATGCATCCAATGCCTCAGATGTAGTATATGATACCAGGTAGATATTTCTTCATAGGTGGCGAAGGTTCGTGGCCAATACAGCTTATCAGGGATATATTTAAACTTCCATATTCCTGCATTTTTTTTGTAGTTAGGAAACCAAAACACTAAAATGGAATAAATGCATGTCAAAAGACAAGACATTTCATGCTGCTGTTCTGCTGTAATGTACAGTGCTCAGCTGTTTCTTCTTAGGAGTGCTCAGTCTCATAGGAGAAGTCCATTGCCTGACTCTTCAGCCGGCTTCATTCACCCCATTGTGCTGTGACTGCAGTTGATGAGACAGAGTTTTGCAGGTTTTGTTAAAAGGCAGGTATTGTTGTCCATCTCTGAAGCTGGGCACAAGGAGATGACACAGCAGTTGGACTGGAAACCTTGCAAAAAATGGGTCATCCCTGAGCAGTTGTGGATTCTGATGCCTTCAACAGCATGGAGGAAGAGAGCTGCTCTTCTAAAATCCCAGACTGACCTCTTGCCAGGATTAATCACGGACAATATTTAGCATTTAGCTCAGTGCCATGTGAAAGAACTTCTTGGTCTTCTTCAGAAGAAAACAAGTGGCATGGAGGATGCTGATCACTTTCAACAGGACAGCACCAGATCCTTCTCAGCCTGTGGCTGGAGGATTCATCTGAACAACCTTCCACCAGCCTTTCAGTGGAAGGAGTCCAGCAATGTGTTCCTCCTCCCACAGACATTCCATTTCAGCTAGACGTCTACTTTTTGCGTAACCCAAGTTAGGGGGGTTTTGTAACCCTATTGGTTGATCACAATAATCCTGATCAAAGGGTGCTTTGAGCTTCGATCTCAAGATTTTTGTTTTCTGTAGAGTTGCTTATTGCTGTGGGCCAAGCCAAAACCCAATAATTCTCTCAAAAAACCATCACATATTTATTGTAATCGGTTTATAGCTTGGAAATTAAATTAGGTTAGAAATATTGAACCGAATTTATCATTAAACGTTAAGACACTAGTTGTTTGGAATTTTCCCATGCTACCGTGGCTTCTTTTTGAATTAACCTGAATTCTTTTGGAAATGATACTGTGAAATTTTGCAGTTAGTAACATTAACTCATACAGTAGCTTCGGTGTCAACTCGCTTGCTCAAATACAGGATTTTCAGAGAACTTAATCTCCAGTTTTGTCAAAGAAATATCTTTCAGGAGGCTAAATTTACTTTAAAAAATGAAGATGTCTAGTCTTTCAAGTCATTCACAGAGGAGTTTCAAGACTTCTAGCATCAGCTTTCAGAACTAATAATCATGAATAAAACTGTAGCACTAGAATACTAACAACTGTAGTGTTAGTGTGGAAAGTGTTTATCCCGCTAGCATTTCATAGAGTCACGGAATGGTTTGGGTTGGAAGGCACCTTAAAGCCCATCCAGTTCCAACCCCCTGCCATGGGCAGGGACACCTCCCACTAGCCCAGGTTGCTCAAAGCCTCATCCAGCCTTGCCTTGGAACCCTTCCAGGGATGGGGCATCCATAACTTTTCTGGGCAACCTGGGCCACTGCCTCACCACCCGCACAGGAAAACATTTCTTCCCAGTATCTCACCTAAATCTGCCCTCTTTCAGCTTAAAACTGTTACCGCTCTTACACGTGAGAAGAAACCTTTCTGCCATGATGGTGGTCAAACGTTGTTAGCATGGCTTGCTGAGAGAAGCCTTAGAGTGTCCATCCTTGGAGATGTTCAAAACCCAATTTGACGTGGTTCTGGGCAGCCTGTTTTAGGTGGTCCTGCTCTGAGCAAGAGAGGTGGGTGAGATGAACTCCAGAGTTGCTTTTGAACCTCAGCTGCTCTGCGTTTCTGTGCTTCCATACTGCTGGATTGGTTGTCTCTTTGGTGGGACTGTGCCCAGGGTGGCTGTAGGGAAGGCTGCAGCCTTTGGAGCTGTGACCACTGGTACCTTCTGAGGGTCTGCCTATACTGGGATGTGCCTGGAAGTAGAGTAGGTGGGTGAGGAAGCTTTCTCATCCATCAATTTTTCTTTGTCTGCACATGTGTTTAAAAGAACATTCTTTAGATACCACAAAACATGGAAGAAAAGGTGAATGTTTTGCTTTCCCTTGTTTAATTTTGTTTTTTTGTTCATTTGTTTGTTTGTTTTTGTTTGTTTCTGTTTGGTTTGGTTTTTTGTTTGTTTGTTGTTGTTGTTTTAGTTTGTTTTTTCTCCCTTTTCCCTTTTTTTAAATATCCTTCCTCATCCTGACTCTCTACCCACCCAGCAAAGATACCAGCTCTCAGAAGCTTTCCCTGGGATTCTTGACCTGACCACAGCTCTCCAATGACCACTGTTAAGGGCCGTGTCCCTCTGGGAATGGCTGGGAAAGCATCAGGAGAAGAGGGGACATAGGGATTGTCTAAAAAGCTTGGAATCTGGCAGGTTTCTTCTTATGGCTTTGGAATTGAGCTATCTTAGGGGCGCCTCAGAGAAATCAGGAGTTTAGGTGGACCCCGAAGGAAATGCTGACTTTCTCTGCCGTGTCCTGGCTGGGTTCTGAGTGCTCTTCCCTCATCAGAATCAAGTCACCTCTTTGCCAGTTTTACCTTCTCTTTACTGTTATTGCCCAGGGGCAGTTGGAAGTTTGATAAACAGTGCTCGTCTGTCTTCACCGTGTGCTCTCTGGAACAGGTGCTGAAAGGAGCTGAGAAAGGTTGCTTCGCTTTTGGCCTAAGCCTTGTTTGATCTGCCTTTTATGGACGATTTTTGATGATGACCTGAGACAACTAAGAAGTTTTTGTGTCCAATAGAAACGAGAATGTGAAGCTTAGAAACAAAGTTCCCAATACATGCCTTTGGGGAATACATGGTGAAACAGGTCTTCTCACTCTTTCTTGCACAGCTGATGTTCACAGTGAAGACAACTATTATTTTAGAGATGCAAAAATGTGGCACAGGGTCAATATTTCATTGATGTGAAGTCTGAAAGTGCCTTAATAGCCCTGGGAAATGCATTGTGAGATCTGCTGTTGGTGACTCCTGGGGGGGAAAGAGGACATTTATTTTAATTTGTATGTTGCTGTGGCCAAAAAATGGTCAATACCAAAATCTTCTGTCCAGTTGATTGTGCAGCTGTAGTTTGTTTATTGTTACGAATTTATGTCTAAACCCCTGTCTTGCTGACCACAATGAAAGAACCTGGTTTCGTTAGGCGAAATCACCATTTGTCCCTTCAGTGTAATTGCTGCTTTTTTGCATTTCAAGAATGATAAAGCAGTGGACCCTCTTCCCTAATTTCTCACCATTTAGGAGGTCAGTGGATGACCATTCCTGCAGTAAGATCTCCAGGTGGAAGGGAGCAAGCACCTGTCGAAGGTGACCTATCCCTTGAATTTTTGGGTAAAAATTTAGGGATCATCACGAGAGAGTGCCTGTTTCTTCCCAATGACTATTGATGGAACGAGGAGCCCTTGGCTGAAGCCAGACCTGCATAGGGAGGAAGGACCTGCCTTGTGGAGGGGAAGGGGGGTCGCATGAACTGGGTTCTGGAGGGAACTGTTATCCAGCTGATGTTTGCTGAAATATTAGCAGGCAACAGTTTTACAGCTGTGTTTTCACCATCTAAATGAAAGGATTTCAATTATTTTTGTCTCAAATTAAAAAACATTTCAATTTTTTGATTAAATGTAGTTTCAAAGTGAACAATTTGTTCTTTCCAACTCTGAAATACGAGCAATGTAACATTTTCACAATTCCTTCCTTTTTTTTCTTTCCTTTTTTCTATTCTTTTTCCCATAAAATCATCAGTTTTGAAGAAAGTAAAAAAGAGAATTGGTTTTGTTGAAATTGCCTTTTCTTCTGGAAAAATGGTTTGTTAAATTTTTTTTTTGTTGTAGTTGTCTGATTGTAATAGCAATAACAAAAAGTGTTCTTCTTAGGCCATTACGTTTTGGTCACATAATCTGTCTCTTCATGGAAATGTTGATCAGTGTTCAAACATTATCACCGAATTATGCTTTAATTTCTGTGGGGCTGTTTTGAAGTGCAGATTGGTGCTGGTAGATGGCTGGTTTCTGGTGCAGCATAATGGTAGATTTACAGCTTCGTCTCTACGTTTAATAGATAAAAGTGCAAATGCATTTTCCAATAATCTATTCATCACTCCCAATAGGGCCTGTCGTGTTAAAGACTCAAGAAAAAGGGCCCATGAACTCCCATGGAAAGGCAGCTGGTCTGAAAAACAAAAGTGTCGTTTTTAATGACAGGACAGAGTCTAACAGAACCGCTGTTGAATTTTTCCATTTTTATGAATTCTTATCTTGCCATTAAGAAAGAGCAAGCACATTTGAGGAAGCAAATGAGGCCACTGGTACCCCACTCAGACCCAGGCTATTAACAGCCTCTTTTGATGATGCACAGCCTGGCTCTGCTGGGAGTTTGGCTGTGGATTTAAACATTGAATTTAACTATGGTAAACATGTTTTGGGGCAAAGCATGTATAATAACAATTTGCATTTACATAGCATCTTTTACTTGCGGATTCTGCAATCTCTAATTAATTAAATCTGTTTTCCCCCTGCCTCCGGTATCGCTGTGGTATGGATAATAAATACAATTTTAAATGGAACAGCCACTGCAGGAGGATTAAGACAACAGGGTTCTGGGACCCCCGCGCTGGTCCTGATTGTGGTGAGGCTGGGGCTTGTTCTGCAAATGTGCCGAGCAGCCTTGGCTCCTGCTCACCCTGCTCCGAAACACCCTGAAAAAAAAATGGGCATCAAACCAATGCTGCACGAGTGGGTAGAAAGCACCTCACTGGCTCCCACCGGGGTCTGGGTCTGGGGGATGCTCCCCTATGGATGTCCCACCGCCACAGCTGATGGGCGCTTTGGGTGTGCAGGGGTATTGACGGCCAATCCAGCCTGTAAATGTCATTTTTAGCTGCCTGAAAAATGCTGTAAATCTGTCATAGTTCTCCAAATTGGGAATCATAATAGAAAAAAATAGAAAGAAAAACACTCCGGTTAGCATAAATGCTTCCTAAATTGCTTTTTTTGGCCTGCAGCAATAGGAGAACATCTGAGAACATCTGTACAAGCCACCAGAATGATATTTCCAGATAGGTAGAGGGATGTGTTGGTATCTGTTCACATGCACGGTGCAAAAATAGAGTCTCGTGGCAGTCTGATACTGATTTTAGGACGAGGTAATTGTCTTGATGACAGTGATTGAAGACCCCTCCAAACTTGCTGCAGCACCAATGATGGGTGGCCTTGAGTGTCCAAAGGTGAGTTATTTCTCATCTGATGCCTGACCAGCTGAGAGATGCTGTGTATTTGCACTGGGGACAAGGAGGTTCCAGTTTCCCAGTTGGGACTGGACAAAAGTGCCCATCGCTGAGCCAGAGGAGAGGAAGCCAGAGGATCCAGATGTCTTAATGATGTTGCAGCACATTTTAGGAGAAGGGGAACATCTTATTTCATAGAGCAGAATGGAAAGCTCTTGCTTGTTTTCCCTACTATCTTATTTGAAAGAACTCTTCCAAGTCTGGCCCTGGAAAACACTGTTATCCATGAATAGAGATTTTATAAACCCGTTTAGGGCTTTTTTTTTTGGTGTACTATTGTTTCTTTATGACTTCATATTACATCAGGCCAAAAATACATGAATTTCAGGTTTTGATGTCATTTCTCATAAAAATGTTTAATTAAATGAAAAGAAAACACAAAAAGCAAAATGCAGTGGAAAAAAGAAAATGTCACTGGCATTTCTTCAGAATGCATTTTGCCTGGTTTTGAGATGCTTGATGAAACTGGCACATCTACCAACAGTGAGGAATCACTAGGGGAAATCCCGTGAGGACCTGTGGGGACAGGGACTGCCTGTGCTGCCACTGGCTTGACACCTGACTTGGTATTTTCACATCGATGCGGCTGAAAAGTGAATTCAGTGTAGGCGTGAAAGGAGTACTGGGGTCCCACTGGAGTTTTCCTTCTTTTCATAGAGCATTTTCTGCAACAATCTGAATTTTTTGAGCTCAGCCCTGTGATGGCACTATACCTTTTTTGAGTACTAACTCCTGAAAAAGGGTTTGTGCATCAGCAGCATCTCTCGGAAGGGGATTATCCCCTCCTCAGCAGGTTCCCCTTCTGGCAGTTGTGGATCCTGACCTGGTGGCATCCCCAGAGGTGAGCATCCTCCATGGGAAGGCTAGTCCTGGGCTGTCAGAGGACCTGCAGGAGGATGGAGGGTTTGGAAAATTGTGGTGGGAAGCCAGTGAATGCTGCTGCAGCTGCAATAATTACAAAATCTGTAAGAGGTGTGGGATGTTGAGGGGTGTGGTTGAGATGCCCTTTGTCAGCAAATCTGTTTTTTGGTGTTAAAGAGGGCTTGCTTTGGCTCCTTCTGTCTTTGTTAATATTGTAACAGAGATGGAATATGGATGCAAGCTGTTCCCAGGGGCTGATGCAGTCTTGGACAGGTCTGGTAGCTGTTCACTGCTGAGCAGAATCGTGTCCTGTGCTGCCTGACCTGCCTGTGCCAGACGGTACAGGCAGACTCACGCATACCGGTCCAGCTTGCTCCCACGCTGACACAGAGACGGCCGAGCTCGCAGGATGGGCACCGGCTCAGAACAAAATGTGACCTGATCTTGCCAAGCCAGGGCTTCACCCAGCCTGACCCCGGGGGCAGAGCTCCATCTGGACCCTGAGCTGGCTGGGGAGCACTGCCTCAGCTCGCCCAGCTGATCGCTCACAGCAGGAGAGGGGCATCTGTCCAACGGACCAGCGGGCATTGACAATGAGCTGTGTGTACTGGTTCCAGCTGGGACAGAGTTAACTTTCTTCCCAGCAGCTGGTGTGAGGCTGGTTTGGGTTTGTGCTGAGGAGAAGCTGATCACACACTGATGGGCAGAGCTGCTGCCAGGACAGTCAAGGACTTTCCAGCTTCTCTGCTGTGCCCATGTCTGCAGGGGCAGGAGAAGCTGGGAGGGAGCACAGCCCCAGTTCCTAGCCCAGGATTCAACCTCAGGTTTAGGACTGAGACCTAAACTGGCCAATGGTCTATCCATACCGTGCACGGTATGGCCGGAGTACAGGTGAGGCTCTGTCTGGAAGTTCTCTCTCTTGCTCCGGGTTGTCTGTTTCCAGGTCACCCCCATCTCATCATTGTGTTGGTCTCTTGGACCTTCAGGCTCTTCTCTCCATTCCGGGATTGTGGTTTCAGGGCTCTCCCTGCTTGGGGATTGTTAGCTGGGAACGGGCTGAGCCTTGGTCATGGGGTGGTGAGCAGTGTCACTGTGAGTCACTCATTTGTCTATTTGTATATATTACTGTTATTATCATCCTTATTATTATTTTCAATATTATTGTAGTTAGTTGCTAAATTGTTCTTATCTCAATCCACAACTCTCTTTTCCCTTCACCCCTTTAATTCTCTCCCCATCCCTGGGAGGAGAGAGGGTGAGCGAGCGGCTGTTGTGGTGTTTTGCTGCCAGCCAGGGTCAAAACCATGACACTGCCTGACAGAGACACATAGGACAAGTGTCACATACTGCAGACCTTTGAATGTGGTGCAGGGGCACAGGGCTGCCCCTGTGCTCCACGTGCCTTTGCCTGTGGCTGCTGGGGTCACACCAGGGGATGCGCTCCCACAGGGTTTGTGCAGCTTGCTGCTCAGGAGACAAATTTTTTCTGTGCTGGTGTCTGGGATGTTGGTCACCTGCATGTCTCGTCAGCCCAGGTTTTAGTGGGAGAAGCTCTTAAGTCTTTAAGATATGTGTGGGATGTTGGTGGGGTCTTCTGTGACTTGGATGAAGCAGCACTGCAAGGTGTTATGGATGATGATGTAAAACCATAACAGCCAGTGCTCAAGCTTCTCCCCTCCCCAGGGTGAGTTAAACCCTCTCAGCTTTGCTCAGCATCACACATGTCCCGTGGGGGGCATGGCAGGTCTGCTACCGTCATCAGAAGTGGTGTCTTGAAGGGACTCCTTCCTCTGACCTTTGTGATTATTCCTGATCAGTCTTTCTTCATGTTTTCTTTTAATCACTTTTCCCTTTCTTCTCTCCCTCTCTTTCCCCACCAGCTAAAACTCCAGCACTCCTCTCCAGTGTATTAAGGATGTGAGTGAAATTGATGGCTGGAGTGTCTCAAGTCTTTATGATAATGAATGACTTTCACTGCCAAAGCTTTTATTGTCTGTGATCTGGGGAGAAGGGGAGCTGATTTATTGTGGCTGACTGTCACGCCATTTAATAAGTCCTTGCGCCATGACGGGCACCGTGGACTAGGGGACCTCCTCTGGCCAGTTGCCCACCCCCCTTTTTCCTCACTGATCATCCTCAGCTCCTCAGAGGGGAGTGGGCAGGGGGATGTTGGAACCGAGGAAGCCCTGAGCATCCCAGCCAGACCTGTATGGGCTGCGCATCCTTCGGCTTGGGGTGGGTGGAGATGCACCACAATGTCCCTGGTCCTGGTGCCACACTGGTGGGGCTGCTCCACAGAATCACAGAATCACAGAATGTTAGGGATTGGAAGGGACCTTGAAAGATCATCTAGTCCAATCCCCCTGCCGGAGCAGGAACACCTAGATCAGATCGCACAGGAACGCATCCAGGCGGGTTTTGAATGTCTCCAGAGAAGGAGACTCCACAACCTCTCTGGGCAGCCTGTTCCAGTGCTCTGTCACCCTCACTGTAAAGAAGTCCTGCTTGAATGCGGCAGAAGGGGAATCTCCCACCATGGCTTGGGCAAAAAATCCCATCAGTTGCTTTCAGTCTGAAACTCACTGGAGGATGCTTTCCATAAAGTAATCCATACTTTTTCTGTACTATCTCATGCATCAGTTGAGCTACACATCTGGCTACGTTATGGGAGATGCCACCTACCCACCAGGCAGCTGGGAGAGAGATGGGACTTGGAAATATGAACTTGGTCCTGATGCCTCACAGGGGAGATGAAAAATGAAATTTTGTCTTAAAGTGGTTTCAGATGATGTGTTTCAGGTTCTTTCAGCTAAAGAGAATACAATATCTCAATTTTGCCAATTAAAAATGTTGTAATGAAGAAATAGTGAAAGCCAAGTATGTCAGCATTTCCACAGCTTTACTTTTCCCGTCACAGAATCCAGGTAAAGCTTTTCATCTTATTCCAGGATAAAAACAGCATTTTACTGAAGTACCAGAAAAATTATACTTCGGTTGTTGATCTGGACTTTGTCGAGCCCCAATTAAGATGTCAAAATCTAGGGTGTAAATATCTTTCCTGCGAGGAGCAGAAAGCTGCTAATGACATTAGCAATGATCCTTAGATTGGAGACATCTCCATCTCAGATTGACTCCAGATGCAGATCATAAATATTGATTCTTGTGAGGTGGAGGATTTCTGTGAGGGTTTAACGCTCTCCTCAAAACAAACCAGTGGTAGCTGCTGGTTTGTTCTTGCTCTGTGCTTATCCAGCAATCCAAACGACGGACTGATAATTTGCTCTCCTTGGTCCCATGGCATAGCCTTGTCCCCGAGTGGTGATGGGACTCCCCCAGCACATTGTCATCGTTAGGAATGGGTGTTGGCGAAGAGCTCCAAGGGTTGGGGCCGGAGGGATTCACACTGAGACGGATTTGCATAGCTCCTGGGCTGCTCCTCCTGCTTTCGCTGCTCCCAAAAGCCCTCTGGATGTCACTGCTGTCCTTTGCAAGGCGAAGGGAAACCCACCTCCTCCTTTTTCCCCTGCCCAGGTTGCTCCAGGCCGCTGCCAGCCCACCCACTGGCTCTCCCACGTCCAGCTGGGCAGCACAAAGCCCCTTCCCCACCAGCACCGCCCCAGCCCGGGGGGTCTCAGCAGGGACCCAGGGGTCCGTGGCCCTGCAGTGTGGGCTCTCTGGGCTTCTGGGACCCCCACGTACAGCCCTCAGCCCTGGGGTCAGCATCCCCCATGCTGCCAGCCTGGGACGAGGAGGTGGGCTCCCTGTCCGTGGGTCTTTGCATCACCCTGGAGATGCTCCAGGGTGATGCTGTGCCAGCAGATCTGTTTTGGGTGGGTGGCCAGCAAGCTCATGTCCCAGCCCAGTGTGTCCCAGGTAGCCACAGCCCTGCTAATGGTAGGAGGGGGACTGGCTGTTGTCAGGCAGCGGTGGTCTTGCCACGTCTTGTTCAGGTCTGCAGAGTAAATTGTGCCGGTCAAAGCCCTGGAGAAGGATGCTCTCCCTGTGAGCTGCTCCCCCATCCTCGGGGATGCTCCTGGACTGATCAAAGCCTTTGGACCTGAGGAGCGAACTGGAGAAGAAGGGCTGTGCAGGACCACCCCCCTCCCCAGGGCTGGCTTTGGGGTGTGTGTCCTTTTTGTTAACTGCTAAATATTTGCTAGTGGGGGTGAAAACATACTTTAAGAGGAAGAAGTTGGAGGCCAGCCACCTCTGCCCATACATATCCGTCAGTTTTCCAGAGCATACATGGCTCCCTGGTAAAATGCTGACAATGCTCTTGTTTTCATCCTACAGCTCTTAGCATTTTTTTTTTCTTGAGTCCTGTTCTAGCAAGAGGAGTTTGTAATTCTTCACAAACTGATATTTGCTTTCTAGTCCTCTTGGTTGCAAAGAGATGCTAGCAGATAGCTTCTGGGTGTATGTAAAAATTCAAGTGCTGGAAAAGAAACAAAAGGAAAAATAAATTTTAAACATCTTGTGATAGCTCAGTTGCTCTTGCAGTTTTTGTACTGTGTTGAACAGTGAGGTCTGCATCTGCAGGAACCAGGATCCCTTGGACCACAAACTTTCAGAGCTACCGATCCTCTCGGTCATCTTGCAGCTTTCCAGCAGCACGGTGGTGGCTGCAGAGGCAGTCGCAGAGCCCACTGAGCTGCTCTTATTAAAAGTGTTGCCATGCTGCACAAAGGAAACAACAATAAAGGGGATGTGTTGCTTCTGCATGCGTTAAGAGCACTGATCAAGCCACACGAGATCCCATTTCAGACATAATGTGCATTGGAGGGCAAAATTAGATTGAGAAGTAAATGGAGCTTAAAATTTCCATAGCTTTATTCGTCAGAAAGCTGTTTCATCACACAGTTTAATTCTCCTCGTTCTTTCATTCATTGCATGTAGTGTGCTGGCTGGAGTACATTTTGGAAATAATGGGGTGAAAAAAACCCCATCTTTAATTTGGCAGTGGTTGTGAGGTGTGTAAGGGCCATTCAGACCTGTGATGAAATGCAGAAGCATGTTACAGAGCAGTGAAAAAAAAAGCCAGGCTGGCACTTTCTGCATTTTAGCAAGAAGAAGCATTTTGGTTTGGGATTTTTTTTAAATTTTTTTTTGCTTTCAGTTTTGGTTTGGTTTGCATTTATTTAAGTTCTGAACTGTTTGAGGTTGGTTTTATCAATTCTATTTTAAAGTTAAGTTGCATTTCATTGATGCTTGTTTATTACTGTGTGATGAACTGCACTTGTCTGAAAAATAGTATTTTCTAGGCTAAGATCTGCCATGTTCGTAAGCCCATTATTTTTACATCAGATTTCTTTTCTCTCCCCTTTTAGCATGTCTGTTTGACAGGAGGAGGCTAACTGGTCTCTCAGATCAGCAGACACTTGGGGTTTTTTGTCTTTGAAGGCAATACTCGATGTCATTCCCAAACTAACGCAGATTGCCAGGCAGAATGCTCAGTGTGCAGCATATCCCTTTTGAAATGGTGAAAACTGTGGATCAGTGTCATTGGCACCAGGGACATGACCAGAGCTAGAAGAGCAGCATCCCGTGCCTGTCTCTGTCCCATGCACACCTCCGTGCATCTGTCCTTCCCAGCTGCATGTCCATGGTTGATTTTCCTTCCAGAGGAAAGCTGTCTTGGCTCCATCAATTCCCGTGCACTAATTGTCTGCAATATTGCCTCTTCCTATCTTGCATTACGAGCCGTGGAAATGCAAATGCCTTGCTGGCATGCTGCTAGCCCTACGCTGAGCTGGGCGAAGATAAAGCTTGCAAGGCATGGAGGTTTCACTGACTGGGAGACAGGGAGAGGTTATATGATGCTGATGGTTTTAGTACGTGCCTAATTGTTGGCTGCACAAGAATTGGGGTAGGGGCGGGTCATCGTCCACCTGGGGTATCCTCTCCTAGTTACTAGGCAGATGTCTCCTCTAATACTTTGTGTGTGCATTAAATAAGGGGTCAGCGTGGGGAATTCCAATTTTGCACATGTTACAGGAGTGGAAGGAGACCCAGGTAGGCTTTGGAGATCATGGGGGCTGACAGGATGCAGCTCAGGTCTGTAGACAGACCCTTCTCAACAAGCAGCTGGGAAGCTGGACTTTGGGATGTCTGTAGGATGCAAGAGCTCCATGGCTGCGAGTAAGAAGGGGCAGGAGCTTCATGCAGTGGCAGCCAGAAGAGATGGTCCAGAAGAGACAGGGCTGAGGGCAGAGCACTCTGCAGGGCTCTTGTTTAGAAATTGCAGAGAAACCAGACCGGAGTATTTGTCTGTCCTTATCCACTACATTTTTGCTTTAGTAGAAGGCACTGTTCTTCCTTTTTCTTTTCCCTGCCCTGACACTTTTTCACAAGCATATTTGTGTTGATGGGAAGTGCAGGAAAGACACCTGGACTCCTCCAGACATCTGCTGCTGCCTTGCAGGTGAGGAGGAGAACAGACCGACATCTGCAGCCCTTGTTCTGGCGTGGTGTGCTTAATCTGAATTTTATGGCTCTGATGGCACATCACGGCACTGCTGCCACCAACCCCTGCTGCCCCAGCCGCGGTGGACACTGCGCATCTCAGATCATCTTTCCCCCCACTGCTCCCGTTCCCCAGCTGCTAATTTCACGCCGGCACTTAAACATGATGGATAATTGTGTTCTGCTTATCAATGTTTAATTTAAGGGCTGTTCCGTCTGACCTGGATGCCCTCTGCAAGAGCGATGCCTCATTATTGATTTCATGGTCACACCTGTGACATTACCTGCCTTGTAGGAAGTAGACTTTGACATTCCTGCGAGGCTTTGGCAGCCAGAGATAATTGTCAGAAGAATAATCGAGTCAGCAAAATCATTACAGGTGATCTGTGTGTTACCATTTTTTTATCTGCCTCTAATTAGGTGCAGGAGAGGTAACTCATTGCCATAAGCATGCCGCACAAGGTTTGATGTCCACAAATAGAGATAGACAAGCACAGGAGGGGAGTTATTCATTAAAAACAGCGTTTTGGTGCATCGGGGTCCTGTGCCGGTGGTGTCTCCTTTACCAGCATAACAGGGTGAGATTCACTCTCATGGGCATCACTGGGATGCAAAGTCTAACCCGTGTCTGGGCTGGATCCAGCATCCCAGCTCTGGACCTGAGGTGGTAACAATGGAGCTGCTGAGCATGGAGCAGTGTTTTGCATGTGATAAAAGCAGATCATGTTTTTAAGACATGCTTGTCTCTGATTTGGGGTGCTCCACTGCCCTGTGCTGCTGCAGGCACTGGGCGGAGCAGGAGGTGGGTAATGGAGCTTGTCAGGTCCTTTTCCTGCTAACGGGGTTGTGCTTTTGGCCAGAATGTTTTATTTAGGATAGTGACGGGAACAACAGGGTTAGCATTATCAAAACCTTTCCTGAGCAAAGGAAGAGCTCTTCTTGGAGGGATTTTTCAGAATAAAAGTAAATTCTGGGAACAGGTTTGAGTGAAATAGGCTGGAAGTTTGAGTGTGCTCCCAGAGATACTATGGTTCCTGTAACACCATCCCAGAGATGGAGCAGGGTTATTTCGGAGGGAGCTGAGCCCCCTCCATCTGACCTGGCTGCCTTTGGAAGGGGTTTGCCCGTTCTACTGGGGCACTGCTGCCGTTGTCCCGTAGCATCCCTGCCAAAGCCAGTGTTGGGATTCCTCGCATGCGGGTGGTGCCAGAGGGGCTGCAGACCTGCAGAATGAATGCAACAGAGCTGGAAGTGCAATAAGGCAAGACACACATAGAGCCAAGATATTGTTTATTGCATGTCTGCACAGAGATGGGTGCTGGGTGGTAATTCCACAAAGCTGCATACCCAGTTTCAGTCACGTTGTGTGTTTATACAGTTCATCATGTCAGTGCCACGTCCTGCTGACTATAATTGGTTATTTTTTATTTATTCTTGATTGTAGTTGGTCAGTTCTTTTCTCACGTAGATTTGAAAACACAGTGTTCCTTAAATTTACTACACGTGCTCTGTAAAGTGGGGTTCTTAAGTCAGTAGGGTTGTCCCAACACTTGAAGGTGTGATTTGTAGTGTTATAATTATATTAAAATGAGGATGAGTCACTTTTGGAAGGTGCTAATCACCAACTTGGCTTACTGCTGCAAACATGCTGATTATTTTCCAGGATGTTCCTGTCTTTGAGGGTAAATCTAACAAACCTTATGTGATTAAAAAGTTTTTCTCAAACATTCTGAGGACAGTCACCTGAATCTACACCAAGAGCACATATTTGTTAGGCTAGCTCTAACTTCACTTGCAACACCAGTGCAGCAGCATCTCTTCATCTCCTCATTGCTTGTCTTTTCAGCAGTGCCGACCTGTTGGTGCTGAACCTCTGTTGTCCCTGGGGAGGTGGGACTCCCCCATTGACCCACTGCAGCCCCTGATCGATGACTGCACTCTGGAGCTGATGGCGATTTCACATTTGCCATGAGCAGGGTGGGTGTTCAGTATCCCTTGATGCATCCCACGACGCGTCTTGGAGAGGAAAATACCCCACCTGGTTATTGCAGAGGATGGTTCTGATGAGTGGCAAAGGGGGTCCGTGAGCACCCTCCCATCACCTGAACCCCCTGCATTTTCTCATGGACCCTTTGCAGTAATTAATTACCTCTCCAGTGGGTTCATTTCTTTCATACTGTTACTGGCAATCAGTTAGATAAAGGGGAAAAAAAACCTGTGTTGGTGCCCTGTGGTATTGAAAGTGAAGGGTTTTCATACTGTCAGGGTAATGAATTCTGCAAGGGTTTGGAGCACCTGAGCTTGGGGAAGTCCTCGTGTCATGTATCAGGGAGTGACAACCCCCAGTGGTTAATTACTGCCATGGATGAGAGCTGAGCTGATAGCAAAATGAGATAATTTCATTAGTAGTTAAATTTGAAGTTAATTGGATTCACGTTTACACGTGGTAGTGTACAAAGACACTCTTGGAAACGCTCTTTGCTGCCTTTTGATTTTTTTTTATAAAGGTAGGTGAACTGAAGAATGCTTCTGAACTACTCCATCTTTTTTTTTCCAGAGTCCTTTGCAGCTGCATGCTGCTCTTTGCCCCATTCAGCCCCAGCAGCCCATGCCAGAGCAGGAGCATCCACTGATGCCCAAGTGCTGCTTGAGTCTGCTCAGAGGGATGCTGCTGACCTCTCCTGCAGCTGGCAGCAAAATAATTTCATTTATGGAAGAAAATTACTTATTCGCAGTTTTTTTCTGAGAAATGGTAATTTTCTTTCAGTGCGAGCGTGCTGCCAGCTCCCAGTGAATGGAGGGACGGGTGGTTGTTGCGTATCTGGAGTGTGCAGAGCCAAGCACTCTGACATGTGGCTGCACCCTCTGGTCCCACAGTGCCAGCTGATGTTGTTGTTATTCGGCATCATCGTATTCTGGTTTCTGGACTGATGCGGGATGAATTCTGTCAGGGATATGCCTGAGCTTGAAAATTATGTGCAGCTTGCAATGGCTGTGTGCCTGCAGGAGCATTTGTAACAGCACGGGCAGCTCCCCAAGAGCAGTGGTGGATGCACCACATTTTTGGGGCTTTACAGAGAGATGTGACTCCAGGATTAGTGCTTTTCTTGAAGCAGGAGAGCTGTTTGTAGCAACCTGTGCTGTGCAGAGGCACCGTCTTGCAGAAAATGTGCTTTGGCTGCTCGGATGCCCAGGGAGCACTGGCTCCATGGCATGGACAGATGTGAGCTCCAGCAGGGAAGTGTGGTGACTGTCCCCGTCACCTGTGGCCATGCCTGTGCCATTCCCTTCTGTGCAGCTCCACACTGTCACAAGGCAATGCTGGTAACCACTCATTGCTGCCTGCCTGCCCCCAGGTCTGCTTGGCTGGGTCTTGTCCTTGTTGTAGAACACTTGGGTGGGAAAAGTGTTTGAACATTTCATTGCTTACCATGCTGCAGCACTTTCCAACCCTCAGACCAAGAGCAGCTCACTGAAGAAGTGGTGAACTTTTTTCTCCATTGGAGAGATGGAAAGGCGGAGACTTTCGGAGGGAAAGCAGCTTGTCTGTAGCAGTACTTAAAACTGGAAATGAGCTCCTCATCTCCATCTCCATGGTGGAGTCCTGTCAGGTCATCTTGACCTCAGGTCTCTCCTGCTCTGCATCTTTGCTTTTCAAAGAGGGGTTGTCTGCCTGTATCTGTGCGATGCTGTGGCAAGGGCTGTGGAGTGCAGATAATCCCACACTAACATTTTTTGTCCAAATGCCACTTCTGATGTGACTACTAATCTTACTCTGTCTCCATCAACCTACTCCAAACCAGTCTCTGTCTTAGTTGCTGTCCCAGTGAATGCTGCCCTTTGCTCTCTGGGTGTAGAAATAGGATGCTGCAAGAAAGCAGTGTGCCATGTGGCACTGGCAGCACGCCATGCTCGTGGTCCTCATGCTCCAGCCCCCACCTGGCTGCTGGATGCTCTCTTGAACCTCCAGAATATGCTGACTCGAGCTGAAGGCTCCAAATCCTCACTTGCTGGCCTGGACAACCTGAGCCTGGGGTGTCCCAGTGGTGCTGAAGGTGAAGGGATGGAGGTTCACTCTGCTGGCGGGGGGGACACATCTGTGCAAGGGCACCTACGGAGGAGACAGAGTTTGATGGGGACCTGGCTGTGATGGGGGAAAGGACATGCTTCCCATCCTGGGAAGGACACTGCCAGTCTCACTGCATCCTGCTCGAAGAACATGGAACTGGTCTGCCTTCAGTAACACATGCATGGTGTACGGTGTGTGTTTTGGACACAGCCTCCCTTGCACAGGTCATCTAGACCCTCTTCTCTGAGACATTTCTCCTCTGGGGACTGGATGAGTGATGAGTCTGAGCCGCCATGCTGATGCACCCCTTGGAGATGATCTCCAGCAATGTGGTGGAGCTCAGAGAGGTGGCCTGGAGGAGGTCACAGGGCGAATTAAAGAATCACAGAATGGTTTGGGTTGGAAGGACCTTAAAGGACCTCTTGTTCCAACCCCCTGCTCTGTCCTGACACCAGGAGGTAGAAAGCTCTGCCCACAGCCTCTTGTGTCCTGTCTCCAACTTTAGGCATCTAAAATAACCTAATAAAAGCCCAGACCATAGACATTTAGGAAAAAGAGTGTCTTGAAGGACCTTAGTCTCCATGTCTCTATGACCCACTGCTAAGATGCAGATGCTCATTTCCTCTTGGCTGCTTTGCTCGATGAGTAGAGCGTGGAGGCTGCTTCTTACCCTCTCTATGTGCCAAGGTTATTAGTGTTTCTCTGAAATATGTTATTTCAGTGCAATTGACATTTGCTAATATTGGGGGCAAATCACAGAGGATGGGGATGCTCTGCTCTTTCCTTGGGAGGAAGCTTATAAGATACAGTTGAGAGGATGAGGTGGGGTTGCAGCTCTGCCCTTGATCACCTTTTGCCAGCCCCCCTTGGCCACCTCCCAGCGCCTGGCCCAGGGGTGACCTTGCTTGTAAAGATTTGTCAACAGATGACAAAATGTTTGATTTGGAAAATGGGATGTGGCGGAAACCAGACCAGACCGGTAGAATAGACCATGACAGCTGGAGCACCTCCCGTATGAGGACAGTGCTGAAAAGGGACTACAGGAGAGATGGGGGGGCTCTTGATCAGGGCTTGGAGGGACAAGATGAGGGGGAACGGTTTTAAGCTGAAAGAGGTGAGACTGAGATGAGATAGTAGGTGGAAGTTTTTTCCTGTGCGGGTGGTGAGGCAGTGTCCCAGGTTGCCCAGAGAAGCTGTGGATGCCCCATCCCTGGAGGTGTTCAAGGCCAGGCTGGATGAGACTTTTGAGCAACCTGGGCTAGTGGGAGCTGTCCCTGCCCATGGCAGGGGGGTGGAACTGGATGGGCTTTAAGGTCCTTTCCAACCCAAACCATTCTGTGATTCTGTGATTCAGTGATTCTGTAATTCTGTGATTCTATGTTGTCTTGATTTATGGAGGAGTTGAGATCCTACTTTTCTTAATGTCTCCAGTGGTGGCTGTGTTTTGCTCAGAGTCCTTAACAATGATACTAACCATTCTGGGTGTGACAGTGTCTTTATAGAAAGTGAGAAATGTTTTAATATTTCAAATTTTCAGGCAAAGGCGTTTTTTCTAATAGCTATTTGAAAGTGAAGCATGAGGAATGGCCAATGTGGGTCAGGTGGGGAGGGTGAGCTCGCCCACAGACCTATGCCCCTTTCGGAGATGTTAGGCTGTTCCACGATGACATCCAACCACCAAGGAAGGGACAAGCTGTGGTGTCCCTTCATGGGTCTGTGGAGGGCTCCTGATGGAGGTCAGGCTGTGAGATGCTGCCTGCCAGCGCTGGGGGGGAACTTTACTTCTGTGATCAAATTTAAGTAGATCACAGATACTTCTGCCTTCCCCAGGCCATAGAGATGTTTAATTTTGTGCGGGAGAGAAGGAAGCAGGTCAGTGATGAGGGGACATTTTAATCTAAAAGAACCGTTTTTCTGCCTTGGTTGAATAATTAGAATTCATAATGCCCTTCCATGAGGGATCTGGCTTCCCCCTAGAACCGGAGAGCAAATTAATCAATTGTTTTGAACCTTAAATCCTTTCAGGATGTGGATGCACCATAAATATTCTGTAGGAAGGGCCTGGGAGGAATGGTGTGCATCCCAATTTAGGGATGCAGAGTGCAGAGGAAAGTGGGGCATGTGCTGAGAGATCACTGCAGAGATGCTGGTGTGCCAGGTGATGCCGGTGTACCGGCTGCTGCTGGAGCATTTCGGCACCAAGCCCTTTGTCTGGCGAGGGCGGTGGGGGGAGTGGCCTTCATGGGCATGATTCGGGGGTGGTGAGCAGCAATTTGCAATAACTCGCATTCCCATCTCATCAGATGAGGTCTAGTTTCTTTGATGATAATGAAAAAAAGAAAGATTTTGAAATTTTTATTTTTAGATCAGTTCAAAACGAAACTGTGGCTCAAAATCTCTGACAACTAAAAAAGCTAAAAAATGGTTTTGACTCATGGGAAAATGTTTCATTTTGAACTTTCCAAGCTCTAGAGACTTGAAAGAAACACTGCCATAAAATCAAATGCCTATGGAAAACATTTTGAACACAAGAATCTCTTAATTTCTCCTTGTCAGTGTCCCTAAAATTGACAAAGTCATGCAACTTTTCATGTTGATCTGATGTGCTGTGTTTCGATCAAGGAACCTGTGCTCACTGTGATTTTTGCCTGGCTAATGACCTGTTTCAGACCAACCATATCTGTAGGGGTCCCAGCTGTGTAGGGGTTGGAGGAGCAGGGATGCACCCTTCGGGAGGGGGGGGTGTTGTGGTTTGACCTTGGCTGGGAGCCAACACCATACAGCCACTCGCTTACCCTTCCCATTCCCTCTCCCGGGGATGGGAGAGAGAATTAAAGGGGTGAAGGGAAAAGAAACTCATGGGTTGAGAGAAGAACAATTTAATAACCAAACTACAATAATATTATTATAATAATGATGATGATAATAATGGTAATATGTACAGATATACCACCTGATGACCAAGGCTCAGCCCATTCCCAGCCAACAATCACGATCCCGGAGCAGGGAGAGTCTTGAGAGTGCTGAGGGAAGGAGATGACACTGGGAGAGGGTTCACCCAGAGTGAGATGACCCATAAAGAGAAAAAGTTCTTCTGAATAGCTTCTCATCTGGGCATGATGTGCATGATATGGAACAGACCATTGACCACTTTGGGTCCACCCACCCCTGGTGTCCCCGGGTAGATGCTACCCTGCACCTGAGCACTCTTTGAAGGCAGCTTATCCCTGGATAAGTGACCTGCCCGAGGATGCAATGAGAGTCCAGGAGACTGTATCTGAGCTTCAAGGTTCCTCTGCAGTGAGGGATGTCTCCTCGCTGGTGGGATGGCGAGAGCATCCCTTTCTCTGCACAGGTCACCTGTGGCCACTGCAGACTACGGATTCCCTGGAATCCTTCTGGGAGGGCATGAAGGCTACCCTGGAGTCCCCAGGCAGGAGGCAGGGTCTGGGCAGCATCAGGACATCACTTCTGCAGCACTTGGTGAGCTGCGCTGTTTGCACCTCTCGTGTTTGCTCCACAAGAAGTAACGGGTCCCCGATGGCACCGGGAGCCATGACAGGGAGGGAGTGAAGAGGGAGATGGGGGGACCCCCACTGCCTTCTTTCTGGGGTTATTTCCATGGAAGACCTGTGGGTACTTGCATTAAAAGATGTGTTTCTGTGTCTGTGAATCTGACCCTTCTTCTGGCACCACAGCAAACTGTGTTTTAAACTGACTTCATGTCTCAATGTCTTCCATTTGTGCGTTTGTTCCTCCTTTTTTTTAACTGGCTTTAATAAGAGATAAAACCAATGTCCTGCATTGTGTTTAGACCTCTGCAAACTGTCAGCCAGCGCTGCGATCTTCTGGAGAGTTTTCTGGGAAAGTGTCATCAGAATCAGCGTTTGTTTCACATTCTGCTGTTTCTGACTTTACAAATCTGAGCTTTGGGGGAATTTAGGAATAGGGCTGAGCAGCAGAGTTCAGGCAGGCACCTTCCTCTCTCCACAGAGCTCTGTTCTTCCTGTCTCTCACTTTGTGGGAGCTTATAGAAAAAGCAAAAACTGTGCCCCCCCCTCCCCACCAGGCTGTAAATCCCACACTGGTCCTTGCGGAGTGGCAATGACAAATGCATGGCTGTGTTCCAGGCACTGGGGGAGATATACTAACCGTGTCCGCTCGTCGCGATGTTCACGTGGTGATTTGTTGGTTTGATTCCTCAGGTCGCGAGCTGGCAAGCACAACCCTCCCAGGATACCCTCCGCATGTCCCCCCCGCCGGACAGGGCAGCTACTCCACTCCAGCGCTGACAGGGATGGTGCCTGGTGAGTCTTCAAAACAGGGGGAAAAAAAAAACAAAACAAAACACACAATGAAAGGGAAAAGACAGCATTTCAGGAGGAGAGTGTGGCACTCTGTGAATGGTCTGCGATGCCAAAGGGGAGATGTAGAGCAGTGTTGAGTGAAGGATGATCAGGCTCCCTGGTGTGGGAGGAAATCCAGCCTGTGGGCTGCCGGAGCAAGTGGTTTGCACTGGGATGCTGAAAGAGTCCCTCATAGTTTTGGGGGGTTTGCTCTGACCCTCCTGTTTTCTCTGAACATGCTGTCTCTCCATGCCATGTCCTGGTGATGAGGTTGATGGCCCTTGGGGGATGCAAAACTGCAAATCTATGCTCATCCTGCTGACTGCTGGGGACACTGGGTTGTCCTCAGGGTGCTGTTATTTCTGCAGTTCCCTTCCCCTTTTGGAGCTTTGCAGTGAGAAATGCTGGGTGGCACGAGCTGGCGGGTGGCCAGTGCTTGCCTGCATGGCCAGTGGGAGCAGAGGGTTGCAGGGGCTCTGGGACACTTCAGCTTGGAAAAACCGCTAGAATTTGTCCCCAAGCTCTGCTGCCTTTGGTCTGGATGCGACATACGCTGCAGTATTCTGAGGCAAAATGCGTGTTAAAAATCATGAGTCTGGCCCCTAAGTTTCATAGATTTGCAAATTAGTGATAACTCAGGGATTATTTTTATTTCCCCTCCTCTGCTTCCCAAGCCCTTCAGGTGATTTAAGCTCTTTGGAGTCATCAAGGTGAGAGAGTTTCTGAGGAAAAACCCCCAAAGTGGAATTTTGTGTGTAATCACATGGCTCTGGGAGGTGACGATTTAGAAAAAAATACTTGTCATAGGAGAGTGGGAGTGGGTGACAGTTGTTTGATACCCAGGCTCTTTCAGGGTTCGTCCTGGTTGGTGGCTTTGGTTATGTTCTGCAAATGAGGTTCTACCAGATGACTGAGGAATTAAGAAAAAATCATAAATTTTACGTGTCTATTAGAGTTAGAAACAAGCTATGGAAGGTAGATCATAGGTTGGGTAGAAGGCAACTTTTACCCATAAGATGCAATCTCTTGCATCTCTTGCAAGAAGGAGCTGTGCAAGGGTATTGGGTGCAGTTTCTGAGGATAAAATGTGAACACCAAAAAGCAAGTCTTATTCTACAAGAGCGCGAGGCTTGCTCCTTGTTTCATGCCATCAGTCACGGACACACACACGTACAGACACCATTATCGGAACATTTCTCCCATCCTCAGCCAGGCTCCTGGCTGCGATGGCACAGCAGCTGCTTGCGTCGGGTGAGGATCTGGACTGGCACCAACTCTCCAGCTGGACCGCGGGCTGCAATCACACCACAGCAGAAGCAGCAACCATGGGTGATGGTGTCCATAACTGGTGGGGCAGATGTTCCTGGAATTCTCACTCTTCCTTCTTTTTGGGGTGCTGGGGATCAATACCTTGGGGATCCCTGGCTGATCCAGAGCAGCTGCTGTGTTCAGAGGGGGAAACATCAGGACGTGGGTCTTGGCAGGCAGAGGAGATGCGGTGAGGGTTGGGTGATGGAGAGTCGTCTGAGCTGATTTTCCCGGGTAATAGATTTTATTTTTAACTACACATAGGCTGGTGTGACCTATTAGATTGAGTAACTGCACCGTTCCTCTTGCTGGTTCCTTTAATAACAACCTTCTGCTCCAGCCAGTGTGAAGGTCAGCTGCAATTCCTGTTGGTTCTCCTTCTCATTTAAGTGAGAATCTGCTAACTAGCATCCAAAATTCCTTCTCGGTCCTTCTTTGACTCCTCTCCTTTGCAGAACCGGTTTCAGAGCTATGCTGGGGAAAGCACCACCATCCCTGAGGGGCTGACCCAGCACTGGGTGATGGATCTGATCCGGTGCTGTTGGCACATCTGCACTGGTTCCAAAATAGCTGCACCCAAACAAGGGCATGTGTTTGTTGTGCCAGGTCTCAAGGATTTGTTTCATGACTCACCACTGCCTGGTAGTTTTCAGAGCTTCTGCTAGAAATGTGCTTCCCTGATAAGATTTTCAGTCGTTAGCAATGAGTTTCTGCTTGTAATTAGGCAATTGTGTGAGTTAAGTGCTTAGAGACAAGGAGGAACGTGTACACGACAAGATACACACAGTGTTTTGTTGCACGCCTGTTGCTGCCAGCATTGCTTGACCTGCGGCGGGTCATCCTGCGGGGGAGACCCTCCGGCTCCCAGCAACTCCCAGCTGCAAACTGGAAACGGGAGCTGTGTGGGTTCAGCCTCTTGGCTCTGTGCTTATCTCTCCTCCAGCTCCATCCGGGCAGGAGAGGAGTTATCCCCCCATCCCAGGTTCTTCTCAGCTCATGCAGGCACGGGTGGGTCCAGGAGCCTGGTCCTGCTGCATCCTCCCTGTGCCCGGCACAAGCACCCAATCCAGGGTCTCACATCTCCTCCCTTCCTTCCCTTCAAAAACAGGGACTTGCTTATCCATAGGGAACTGCCCTTATTTATCTGTCTCACAAACATCTACCATGGCCTGGAAAATAAATTAAACAAACATTTTTCTCTAAAGGAACCAAATGCATGGCTTCAATTTCAGCCCAGAGCTTTAAGCTTTATGAACCAAGAGGTGGCATTGCTCAAGGCTTCTGTAAATGCATCCCTTCTGCGGGTCACTGGCCCCACACGCTGCTTCTGCCGCTTGGTGGCTGTCACCCCGCAAAGGTGATCGGAGGGGAGCTCTCCGAGGGATGCTGTGATTCCAGCAGGGCACAAGTGAGATGCTGCAGTGTGGATGGATGGGCAGATCGATGGGGACACAACAGGTTGGATGGGGAATCTTCGAGGGGGTAGTTAATGCCATGCTCCAGCTTCTGGGTATGGGCAGGAGTCTGTCCTGGTTGACATCTTCATGCGCAGGTGGGAGCGAACACAGCTTGTTGGGTTTTCAGATGATGCCAAACTGAGGAGTGCCATCAGGTGCTTAGGAGTAGGGCTTGCACATGGAGGCACCTCGTTGGGCTTGGGGAGGGCATGAAATCCATCAAGGGCAAAGATAAAATCCTGCAACAGGGATCCTGTGCTTTGCTAAAATCCCACACTTTGCAAAAATCCTGTGCTTTGCAAAAAAAAAGGGTTGAGGACTGGTGGGACAACAGAGGTGTGGAAAGATGAGGAACAGAGCATCAGCCTGCAGCAGGCACTGGCAGTGAAGACAACAGCAGTATCCTGTGCGGGAGAGGGAGGGAAGGGATCATCCTCCTCGCTTGACACTCGTAGACTCACAAGGGGAAAAGTGCAGTTTTGGGCCCCAATGGGCCTGAGCTGAAACAAGCAAGATGCAAACTGGGTATGAAGAAAAGCTTCAAACTTTTCCCCCCATGAGGAGGATCCAGTGGTGGAAGAGGTCACTTCTTGCAGTCTCCATCCTTGAAGACATTTAAAGCCAGGCTGGTTGGAGCCCTGAGCATCCTGGTCTGGCCTCATTGATGACCCTGCTTTGGAAACGTCCCCAAGTCCCTCCCATCCTGAAATGCCCCATCATGCTATGACTCAATGTTTTGATTATGGCACCACTGAATATGTGCTGCAGAACCAGGAATTTGTAAAGCTTCTGCCTGGTACTGTGAGCAGGGATGGAGTCAATAAGCTAATAATGGAAGGGGAGCAGGTCCCTCTCTGGAAAGCCCTGATGCCAGCAGACCACGCAGGTCCACAAGTGGGACATCGTGTGGCATCTGTCCTGGGAAGCTGTGGGGTCCTGGGAACAGCCACCATCCTCGGCCAAATCAGGGGACACAGCAGCTCCTGGAGCAGCCTCCCCAGAGTGGACACTTCTCGTTAATCCTCATCAGCTAGAGGGTTACTCCTTGAAGTGTGAGAGTTTATATCCTCTGTAAATGTTTTTTTGCATAGTGTAGCTCTCTGTATGTTCTCATTATCTATCTAGAGGTTTAATCCACTATTGATTCCGTCTGGATTTGTGGTCTCCGTACCATCCTGAGGCACAGGATCCCACAGGTTAATGAGATGCTGTATGCAGAAATTATCTCCGATAATTCAGTATTACTGTTACTATTTGTTCACACTGTGGTTGCGCCCCTAATGTGCTGTCCCCTGCAAAACATGGAGTGATGTTTTCCCAGCAGCTTTGCCCTTGTCTTCTGGGAAGAGGAGGCTGGAGCAAACCACATCTTCATCCCATCCAGTCCTTGCAGCCCAGAGCCTTGTGCTGCCTGGCTCTGCTCCCTCCTTTCCAAAGAGGCAACCCCAGGGCTGCTTGGCTCTTGTGATAGGGTGCTGCTGCCTTCTGTTTGCAGCTTCTGCCTCCTTGCTCCTTTTCCTATCTCCCATTTGCAAGTTGGGGTTCAGGAACATTGCAGCAGCTGGTTGGGAGACCATCACCGGGAAATGCAATATTTGCAGGGATTTTACTCTGTGACCTATGTGGGTGACCCAAAGCCTTTTTTTGATGTGAATTGTTTGAAAGGGAGTGCAGCTGCCGGAGTGACAATCTGTTGGTCGCGGTTGGCACACCGTCACTGTGTTTCTCTCGCCCCTGGGAGGCTGAACCTGCTCTCCATCACTGTTCTTCCTCCTGCCTGGGCTCTAGTGCACTGGTGGCAGGGGCTGGCATGGTGACGGGGACCATCCCTGTGTGCCTGGGGTCTTTGTTTGGTCCTCTGCTGCTCCACACACCCCCATCCTGTTTCCAGCGCTGGTCGGGATCCCAGGATCTCTGCTTGTGTCTGTGGGGTTGCTCCCCAGGCAAGTCGGAATATCTGTGTCCTCCTTTGGCCATCAGCGATGGGACTGAGGTGATGACACAAGGAGCAATGCTGGAGATGCAGCTGATGTTCCTGCTTGGGGACCACTGCCGCAGGAACTGTGTCCCCTTTGTGTCCCTGGGGGCTGGGGCAGGGGGGCTCATGGTGATGCTCAGGGCTGGGACAGCAAGGGTGGGGCACGGGCTTGGGCAAAGCCATGCCTGTGTCCAGCTTCAGCAACTGCTTGCCCTCGCCATCCCCACAGCTGAGCTGGAAAAAGGTTTTGCTCAAGTCGCCGTGATCCTTCTCTTAAGTATTTATTCCAGGTCCTGTATTGGAAGTGCTGGGAGAGCCACCCCTGGTCTGTTTCCCCCCTTTTTCCCCTCCCCCTGTCTCTGGGATGGAGCCCTTAGCTCCCACCCCCCCGTCCTTCCCTCCCTGGGACTGTCATTGCCCCTGTCCCCTCCTGTCCTTGCTGTCCCTGCACACCAGGTGACAGGAAAGGGTAGACTGTCCGGAATAGTGATGCTGAAAATATAGTCATTAATGGGACTCTCGAAACCCAGATGTCCTTTCTGAACACCGGTAATTTGTTTTTAATGAAAAACCATGCAGTGACCCTGAACAAATGAATTTCCTTTATATGAAGTCTATGTGCAATTACCCGTCTAAAGGGACCTGAAAACAGTGACATTCAAAACTGGGCTTTGAAAAGAAAAGCATAAAAAATAGCAACGGTGTCATTAGCCATCTTTTACTTTGGAGGAGATGCGAGTTCCAACGTGCAAAGCAGAGGAGATGGTGTTGGGAAACAAAACACGTGTTTTCAAACGTGTTTTCAAACGGTTTTCAAAAGCAGGAGTTTTTTTTCCTTGTGGCTTGCAGGAATTAACATGGAGGAGAAATGAGATTGTTGCCTCTCGCTGTTGAGGCTGTTTTCCTGCAGAGGAGGCAGCCTTTGGGATGCAGGAGCTCCGAGATAAACTCTGTAGGGATTGGTGGGGTTTGGTTCCCATCCCCCCCCCCCAGCACTCCGAGGGCTTTATTCATGGTTATTTTCATGAATTTGTGTTTTTTTGTTCTGTCTCTGCCTTTGCCAAAGTTTTGCAGTAGCATTTTGTGGTGTCCTGGGGTGTAGCAGTAAATACTGGAAAGCTGGGAGGTAAGATGCTTAAAAATGGGCAGAAAAGAGAATTACAGTGTGCAGGACGACAGAGGGCATCAGTGACACTGCCTACACCGCGTCCTCCTCCAATGGCATAAAGCTGGACCCGCTCAGTTCCTTGGGCAGTGACGCCATTGTGGCCAGGTGGAAACAGAATCAGGCCCTTTGTATCCCAGATAAATCTAAAGAAAATGAGGAATAAACCTTAACGTGTCCCTGGTGAAGTGGAAGGTTTGCAAGTTGCCTCCTTGGAGCCCAGAGGTGACTCTGAAGTCCATTTCCCATCCTCTCCACCTGCTTCACAATGCTGTTAAGGCAGGGATGTGTACCTCTCCTTGGATTACGAAAATTTACGTTTTTTTGTGCCAAATTCACCACTTTTACAGATCACATAGCTCAAACCCAGCCATCACCCAGGACATCCCAAAAATGCACGCAGAAGCACCCACAGCTTCCACTGCCGGAGCCAGGAGACCCGCTGCTGAAGGACAGAAGTGTTGACATTTGTCATTTTCTGGTGAAGCGAATTTACTGTTTTTTCCCCAATCCAGAGCTGCTCTACAAAGGTGCTTCCCCACTGTTCTGCAATCTTGGAAGACAAATCCCGGAGAAGTTTCATCACGTATGATGGAGCAAGTGACGTGCCATCACAACTGTCTTGGGGCGATACCAGATTGCAAATCAACTGACCAGTGTTTCCCTTAATTAATAACAAAGCAGCTAAGTAACTGGTATGCTTTTGACCACTGCTTGTGCACATTTTGGATGAGGGGCTGCCGGGATTGTGGAAGCCTGGAGAAATATTTTGGCGTTCATCTCTCAGGAATGTAATTACTGCGCTTGCACAGAATACAGATAAAATTTATATTGTTTTCAATAGGATGCTGTCAGATATTATTTCATTAAATTGATTTAGAAATCACACCAGAGAGGGTGAGAAGGTGAAATATTGGGAAGCCAACAGCCTCTGGATCCGCTCTTCCCAAACCCACTGTATTCTTACAGACCCGATCCTCAACAGGGGTCAATTATTCCTGACCCCAACCATGGGAGGGTTCTGCGCCATTCCACCAGCTGAGGATGTGGTCCCTCATGTTCCATGGCAGCAGAGCTGGTCCTGTCTGCTCCGTGGGCTCCCTCTACTCTGGCTGTAATTTCCCGTGGAGGTGGGATGCCGTGTGTCTCTAAACACAAGTAAGCAAGGCAATGTGTGTACAAACAAAAGGGTCCGCGTTCAGGAGTGAGGAGGAGGAGAGGAAACATATTGTGTTGCTCCACTCTTTGGAAATTTCTATGCATTTGTAATAACAAAAATTACCATAATTTGCTCGTTAACGCAGCTAGATCAGTCAAGCATTGTTCCAAACACGAGCAGAGGCTGCTCCTCGCTCTGGGTCTGCCAGCGAGTTAAGCGTGGTGGAAATTAGCATGCAAATAGCCCTAATTCGGCAGCCGAACTGTCAGCTCCGCGCTCAGACGCTTGTTCCCTTTGAAATCCCTGACAGGAGCGGCTCCGGCAATCCCACCCTCAAGTAGATCCAGCCAGAAGAGGGACCACGGGGGCACCTCCTGACTGACAGTTTGGCTACCTTCAGTCAAACCCATCCACCACGTCCACCCGCAGCGGTGATGCTGGGGGGGCTGTGGGGATGGCAGAGGGGGGGTGGTTTCCAGACAGACCTCGATGCCAACACCATCACCTCCCCACCCTGGGATGGTGACAGGGTTTGGGGCTCCAACAGCTGCCCGTGGGATGGAGGAGTGCTCTGTTTGAGGATAGTGCTCTGTTTGCAGTGATTTTCAAGTTAATCTGCTGTTGACAGAAAGAAGTGTCACTGTTCAGGGGTGTTCATGGCTAAGGGCTGGGAGTCGGGGTGTGCGGTTGTTTATTTTCTCTAGAGTCCTGCCTGAGGGTCCTGGGTTGGCTGTGGTAACAGAGCTCCCGGAGCATCACTGCGGAGGATGCTGCAGTAGGCAGAGGTGCATCAGAGGGATGCTGCTGGCAGCACTGCAGCTGCCCCTGCAGACACGGAGAAAGGGACTGGAGGTGCCCGGACACAGGGCTCCACCCTACATCACCAGGGGGAACCACAGGACCCTCCCAGCTCCTGTCCCTGTGCAGAACATCCTGAGGGACCCACAAGGAGACGCTGGAAATGAGCTGATCCCTGGTGATGGTTCATTCAGCATTACGGGTCTGATGCATTGCCCGCCTTTAAGCTGTACCGCTGATTATAAAAGCAACAGTGAACATTAAAAAAGCCTTTTGTTGCTGTTTTTATTTTATGTTACTAACATTTTTCTCTGCCCTGCGAGCCAGTCGTTTCTGGGCTCCGTCCTGCTGGTAGCTCCAATGAACATGAGTCTCTGCCCCAAGAGGCTCAGAGACAGAGATTTAAAGATGAGGTGCTTGCAGATGGAATGTGTTAAAAGCCCACCCGCTGCTCATTAATTGCATTAGCCCCATGGGACCTGACGTGGGGAACTGCCTGGTGTGATTGGCAGAGCTTGCCCTATGCAGGGTCCATTTGTCCCCAGTGAGGTGGCTCCCAGGGTCTCCTTCAGGGACCAAGGATGTCCCGTCCATAGGGTGCATCACCATCCTCCTCCTTCAAGAAGCCAGGAACAGGTTTACCAAGGATTTTCTAACAGATCACTCTCTGCCCGGCTCTCACAACCAGCTGTGACCGTGGCTCCCCAGGTGATGCACCCCAGTGTGCCGGCAGTGGGAGCTTGGTGTCCAGCAGGATGCAGCATGCATCCTCTGCCCTCCATGGGTCCCCTCCTGTTTGCTCTGGTTTGGTTGTTACTGATGTCTGTCTGTTGGCAGAAACATAATAAGAAAAAGCCTTTCAATATGATATTGTCAGATATTATTTCATTAAATTGATTTAGAAATTACACTGGAGAAGGCGCGAAGGTGAGATGTCGGGAAGCCAACAGCCTCTGGATCTGCTGTTCCCAAACCTGCCGTCCTCTTGCAGACCCTGGTCTTGATTAGTTCTGCTTTTGGAAAGTTGTGGTTTGGATTAGAGAAGCAGAGCACCAAAAAGCCACTTCAGTTGTGGGGTGTCCTGAGCCGTGCAGAGGCATTGCCTCAAAGCAGGGAAGGCATGACCAGGACCGGTTCTGCTTGCAGGGCTGGACTCAACCCCCCGCTCCTGGTGAGGTTCCTCAAAGCAAAGTAACAGTGATGTGAGAACACACAAAATGCTTTTGTAAGAATTCATCCTTTTTTATGGTCGCATCTCCTTGTGTTGTATCAGTACCCAGAATTTAAAAAGCATGGAGCAGGTCACACACGAGCTCTGCAGCTGGACTGCCGGATCCTGCATGATACGGTGGGTGCTGGGGAGGATGCAGGGACCCTGGTATCCCGGGAGGGGGTCTCCTCCTGCGTCATCCCAAGGAATCCCCTGGATTTCTGCATTTACTGAAAAATGCATCTGTGTCTGGGGGACAGCCTGTGGGGTCAGGTATCTGCCCAGCTTCCTGGAGTTAGGAAACGCTCTCCAAGTTGTCTTGTGATGAACTGGATGTCTCCTGCTTCCAGTGTTTGTTTGGCCATGGGGATGCTGGAGACCAGGTCCTGCACCAGGCACCCCCTGACTCGGCACAGCCTCACTCTGCTGCTGCAGGGTGACCCCTGTTTGCAGCGTTATTTATGAATTTATGATTTTGCCACTCACTGGGCTTGTTTTCCGAGGCTGTGGGCTTGATTTCTGTGTGATTATTGCTGGAGATAGTTTGTTTGCAGTTAGGACTGTCTGGACATAGCAGTGAACCCCAGAAACTGATGTCTGTGGCACACATTGAAAGGAAATATTTTGAGAATTAAGTATTCTCTTTCCAGGAGTTTCAAGACATGCTGAGACTTTATCAAAACAAGTGAAAATGCCAAGACATCACAACAGTTTGCAATGCAATACAGTGCAATGTACTGCAATGTGATCAGTGCAAAAAGAAACAAAGTTGAGTAATGGAAAGAAAAACAAATTAAGTGAAAATTTCCAGCAAAATAAAAATGTAGTAAAAATGAAGTGATTAGTAAAAATGAAGGAGAGCACCCCAAGGACTGTCCCTCTTCCATGGCAGAATTTTCCTCTGAAAACCCATTTTAAAGTGGAGGCTGTCAAGCAGTAGGAAGTGGTATTTGTGTTGGAAAACCACTGTGTGTGCACCCATTTCCCGACTCAATGTCCGTTGAGCGGCAGATGTATCAAATCCCACCAGTCTCAGGCAGCAGCAAAGGTTGCTGTGCCACTCAGGCACTTTGCCACAGAATAAATAACTTCCCAGTATACGTGGAATCCCTAACATTCTGTGATTCTGTGATTCTGTGATTCTGTGGATGCTTTATGTACACGGAGAGAGTGTGTGGGAGTCGCTGGTGGGATGAGTGGCTTGCTGTGACAGTGCGAGGTGCTGGGATGGGATGATGATGCTGCCCCATCTCCCCTTCCTCTAGGGGAGCTAGGAAAAGGAGCTGACTCAGCTCAGGCTGCTGGTGTTCCATCTCACATATTTATTGAAGTCAGGAAAAGTGATACCAGCCCTCGATGAGGAGCCCAGTCCCAAGGAGGGTGCCCTGGGATGCATGGGGAGCCACAGCTCCCTGCGGGGACCTGCCACAGCAGCCACAGTGTCCTCCAGCATCAGATACCCCATTCATCCTCCCTTCCCCATGGCATGTACTCATCCTCAGCATAATTTTTGGCTGGCTCGGCTGGCTCGGGATTGGCACAGCTTTGGCTACAAAATGTTTTCCAGCAGCAGAGAGGCCATCCTGCTGGAGGACCAAGCTGCTGTGCTCGCGGAGATTGACCTGAGATGGGCTGACATGTTTTTTATCTGCATTAAAAGGATGGTGGTAACGTGGATGTGGTGTAAAATCAAAACAGTGCCATGAAAATCAAGTGGGAAATTATCTGTCTTCTGTCACTCAGGCATTCATTTACATTGTGTTTGGTGTCAGAAGGAAAAATTGACATCTCTGCTGGGGCCGTGTCTCTGTATCCCAGAGCTTGCGTAAGCTCCCTGTGGTGACAGAAGGAACTGGAGGTGGGTAGCAGACCCTGCTGACGTGCTAAAGCCACTGTCCAGGGGTGGCCAAAGGCTGCAGTCCAGCTGAAAACATGGTCTTGCAGGCAGGAGGGCTCATGCTTATGAGGTTCTGCTCATGCACACAGGGGGGCTACACGTGGACAAGAGACTTTTCCATCTGTCAAAGGTGCTGCCACCTTGGCAGGAAGGGCAGGACCCGACCATCTCCGTGGCTGTCCCCCAGCGTGATGGGACACATTCACTGAGGATGGGGATGCCTGAGGAGGTGCTGGTGTGGGAAGATGCTCCCTCAGCCATGCAAATGTTTTCCTGGCCCTGTTTTCACATGTGTTTGCAGATAACTGAAGACTGCTTCTGTGTCAGCAGCAACGTACCTTTATCAAGCTGCCAAGAGGCTTTATTTCCAGGCTTCACAATTTCCACACTGTAGCTGTGTTATTGTGGCTCGTAATGCTGTATTTGCTTCTGGTACTGCCTAAATTACTTGTGTAATTTGTGGAAGTATCTACACATTACATTACCATTATGAAGGCTGAAATTATAGAAAAGGATAAAGTTGGGACAAAGCACAGAGTGGAGTATTTTCGTCTGAACCAAAAGCAACATTTCTCTTACCTAGTTTGGAGAATTTCATCCCACCAGATATTTCTTGGCACTTTTTGCATTGATTTGGGATGAACCCCTATTGCAAAGCTTGACATTTTCTGTGAAATGTGTGAAATGGTTTGGTGTCTCTGAGTTGGGTGTCACTGGGTTTGGTGTCACTGGGTTGGGTGTTGCTGAGTTTGGTGTCACTGAGTTGGGTGTTGCTGAGCTGGGTATCACTAGGCTGGGTGTTGCTGCCATTGCAGCTTCTGGTCCATCCAGGGTCCCAAGGGTCTGCATGCTGGTGACTGGTAGAGAGGACAGATGACTTGGCGGGGGGGAGCCAGGAGAGGGAAGGGGCTAATTTTTCATTGTCATTAATTGCAATGCCATCTCCTCTGCAGATGACGTAGGCAGTTGTCCTCCTGGTACAGGGAGATAAATCTCTGCTAATGCAGTTCCGATATGGTTGTTCTGTGGCACCACCTACCTTTGTTGTATTAAATACCTTTGTGTACAAAAGTTTAAAGTGCATAGCTAAAACCCATGTGCTTGCAGTAATTGCGGATGTAAATCTTATTGTCATCCTGCGAAGACTAGGTGAGGTATTTCATAAATATGTCAGAAGCGGCATTAAAATTTTATGGCAGGCAGCACGGGTCGAGAATAGTACAGTGACTTCACAGCAAGGTACGTCCACCTTAACCCACAACTCATTAGTCATTGATGGAGTTTCTGTGCCTTGTAGCTTCTTGGAAATGAGATGGTGTTAAACAGATGTAAATCTGCATGTTACTGTTTTCTTAGAACATGACAACCTACTCAGAACCATTAAAAATAAAATTGCACATCTTCAAGCAGGTGCTAGTTAATATAAAGATAAAATAAGGGGGAAATACCATCCAATGTATGATCATAAAATTATATGCAGCCTTCATTACAAGTTAATTGGCAGTTTTGATGGGACTGGGAACTTTGGAGAGATGTCTGGATGTGACCAAGTGTGTTCCAGCCGCAACTGCAATGAACTTCTGCTTGGCTTGCATGCAGGAAAAATTATCCAGTGTATGGACAAATTTCATTTGGAAATCACAGGTGTGAACGTTCAGGTGATGGTTGCATCTGCAGCATTCATTGAAGGGTTAATTGATGGCTACAGAATATTACAGTCATGAGCGGGATGTTATTTGACGAGGATAAGTGTGCTGCTGGAAGGGGTCATGGATGATAATAATGGCTGTCTAATTAATTGTGTGGCATTGATGGCACTGCCTGGGACCCGGAGTGACTGCATGCTCATGGTTGGCTCGGCTCTTGCAGGACATCACAGCTCTAGGGGCTCTATCTTGGCCACAGCTGGACAAAATTTTTGGGATCGTTTTATTGTGTTGCGTTTAAAGAACACAGGAGGAGGCTTAGCAGGCTCAGAACTCACTGTTTGTCTTTTGGGGTTTTTTTTGTTTCACTGAAAGTCAAGAAGGGAAGATTTTGTTGTGTAAAGGAAGTTTTACTTGAACATCATCTGTGAGGCCTATTCTTGTGCTCAAATCTATCACTTTATGGCATCCTCAAAAAAATTAATTAATTGTGGAGAAAGCATTTCCCCTTTTCCATTTACTAACACTTTATTCACTTTTTCCTGCGGGAATAAATAAATTTCTGGATACAAGACCAGGTAGCCAAGGAGCAGCTCCCCATATTGATGCAGAGGATCTCAGATGTTTCCAAAAGCAGCTTTCCTCTTGCAAAACTGCTCACTGAAACCGGTGTTTTTCAGTCCCCTTGGGAAACGTTTCTTTTTCATTAAACCTCCTTCCAACCACAAACTGCGCCAGCCCCAGGCCTGTGCGAGCTCCGGGGCCATGTGATGTTGAGGCTCCACCTGTCCTGCTGGCATCATCTGTCAGATGTGTCTCTTTGGTTTCTGATGACCTGATCTCCAGAAAATTTCTCAAGACTGGCCCATGAATCCTGCATGCTTGTCCTGGGATTTTTATCTGGTGTTTTCACTGAGGTAAATTGGGTGGAACGTGATGGGCTATACGCAATGCTATACACAATATATAGTGTATTTTCCTGCCTGACTTCTTCCCAGGGGGAACATAGTTTGTGAAACACACATTTTGTTCCAGTAGGGCTGTATTTTGGTAATTTTCCCTTTTTAGCACTTTTGTTATTATAGCATGTAGACTGCTCTGTGCTCAGCCCGCAAAGCCAAAGACAGAGTTATAGATGTCCTTGTCCTGCAGGACTTCTGCAGACAAAGGACACGCGAGGGACTGGAAGAAGACCCAGCAGATTACTGGTGGTCAACCCATGGTGTGCCCTGGGTTTCTAGTCCCCCAGGTTAAATACAAACTGTATTTACAGATTAGCACAGTATAAATCACTGATCCTGTTGTTTGCTCGTGGATGGTAAAACTGGAAGAAAGTCCAAGGTTCAATCAAAATCAAAACCTGGCAATGACAATTGCTTTGGACCAAATAGAATGTTTTTCAGTTCAAACCTGCAGTTTGTTTTCTAGCTCAGATTTTATTTTTTTTTAAACCTCGCTCAACTCCATTTGAAAACTTAACATCCCTCTGAATTTAGAAGAAAAAGAAAATACTTGTTTGGAAAACATCGGATTTTAAAAAAAATAAAATTCAGGGCTCTTTTTAACTGGAGGACTTTTTCAAAATTGTCACAAGGTCGCAAAAATATGTTAATGATGTGAAAATACTTTTTTTTTTTTGTGAAAGCAAGTTTTGACTGAAAGGTGTTTGCCTGGCCCGATTGCACATATGAATTTTGTGTCATAGATTTCCAGACTGTGTTTGGAGAGCCGTTATTTCACCGTGTTGGTCGGTGGTGTGCTGGCTGTTCAGGTGTGTTCTGCAGCATTCAGCCCCTCTCCCTGTCCAGTCAGCCCTGTCTTAGCTACGGGGTAACCGCTGTTATTGGAATTCGCTGGATAAATTTATGATCCATGTGTTTGCTTCCACAAAATAAAGCGATGGAAAACAAATAACTCATGAGAATGTTAATTTTAAAAAGTTGCAGTATGGTCCAGTGCTACAGGGGAAAGGTAGGAGACACCTGTAGCCCCCACCGGGGTGGAGGGGAAGAGGGGTTCATGGGACCCCAACTTAGGGACAAGTACTGCAGATGGTTTTTAAATGTATATACCCTGGACCCCAACAAGGAATGGGCGAGGTGTTGCTGTTCCTTCCCAGGACTCTGCTTTTTGTCCCACGACCTGCTGTTCTTCTCCCTCATGCAGTTGTGTTTGTTGAACACCACTTCTCCTGGTTCATTTTAATTTTCTGCCAAATGGGAAGGCCAAACGAGACACTGTCCTAAATCTGGAGCTGGGATGGCAAAAGGACCCAGCTTGTGGAGACTGTTGGAGAAAACCAGCATCCGGGATGAGTCCAGCAGGAGGGATGGCACGGCCACGGGGTTGTGGTCCTCTTCCCCATTGGGTGGCAGCTCAACGGAGCTGTTGCAGTGGTCAAAGGGATGAACGCATGTTGTATCACGGGCACCTTGTGTCACCCACATGTTGTGTCATCCTCACGTTGTGTCACTTGCAACATCGTATGGATGCAGCCGCTCAACCCCATGGTACTGTTGGCTTCTCCTCTTCCCAAAAGCGTGTGCAAAAACCTGATATTGAGAAAATGCAGTGAAAAATATGCAATCACATGTCTGCTTTCACCTAGCTGGCTCTGGATGAGGTGTGCTGGCTCTGGAGCTTCTGATTCATGGGGTCCTCTGAGACTCTGGGACTGGAGCAACGCGTCGATCTTGGGAGTGACACATAAAATTTTGTGTTGAGTATTTGTTCCGAGTTTTGCATTTAAGTCCAAAGGTGTCAGCAGCTGGGTAACAAGCAGGTTCTATGTTTGACCAGGCTGCTGGTTTCTGCTGGTGTGAAGTCCTAAGAAGAGAAGACTAAAGGACAAATTTCTGCTCTGCCACCTTGTGGGACCGTGCAGGGAGCAGTGGTCAGTCTTTCTCCATCTGGGGAGATTTCCACACCTTGGCTGGACATGGCCAATGTCAAAGCTGAACCTGCTTTGGGCAGTGGTTTGGACCCTTTCTGCCCCATGCTTCTGCCTTTTGGTGGGGATGGGAGGTTTCCAGCACCCTGCTGCCTCGAGTCCAGCACTGGTGCACAGCGGTGCCTGCACCCTCCCCAGTCCCTGCATCCTCCCCTGTCCCCTGCATCCTCCCCTGTCCCCTGCATGTTCCCTGTCCCCTGCATCCTCCCCTGTCCCCTGCGGGGATGGTTCTCTGAAAGCAGGGTGGTTTGAAAGACACCGTGAGATCTCTTTTCTTCATCTCTTTGTTCTTGGGATTTTTTTAAGCTCAGTTTTTCAGTTTCTCTGTGCATCACAAAGGAAACTCGCAGGAAGCTTGCCTTAAAACAAGACTGCTAAACGGGAGTTGATAATCCCCGGAGAAATGCTGCAGAACAGGCAATGCTGTTCTGCCAGCGGCAGGGGGTCCATCCACCCCCTCCAGATCCCATTTGCAGCTGCCCTGGGGTGGGCAGGGGGTCTGTGTGCCCCTGTCCCACCCTCCCAGGCTGGCGGGCATCTCCCAGGGCTTGCTGCTGCCTTCCAGCAGCATTACTGGGAATCACTCTTCCCTTCTCCCTGGCTGCACCTCTGCTCTGGTGGAGGTGGGGGTCATACCCCTTTTGGGCTCCAGCCCCATAAAACATCTCATTATGCAGTGAGAGGTGGGCTACCTTTGGCAGAAGCCCCCGTTTTGATGTCTTGGTGTCTCAGTGATGCCAGAATCACCGAGGAGGGGATTTGCTGTTTCACCCCCTCCCCACAGCACGGGCAGGCACTGTGCATGTGTGTCCGACGTGCCATACGTTTGCGCGTCCCCAGGCAGCCGATTTGTTGTGTTTTTGCATGGGGTGAAGGCCGGGCACTGAGTAGAGCTGTCAAGAAGTGCAGCTGATGGAGCTTGGAGTATCTGGTGGAAATCACGAGGCATTCGCATGGCATTTGTTCACCGGGCTCAGCCGTGCTTGTGGCTGTACCATTTGTCTGCCTGAGTGCTGCGATGCTCGTAGCAGGGCTCAAGACTTTCCCCCCTACTTCTCCTTTTCCCCTCCCCTCTCTCTTATTTCTTTCATCTCATTTTCCTTCCTGGCCGCCCCCCCTTCTCTCTCTCTCTCTCTCTCTCTTTTTTTTTCCTCCTGCAAGGCTGATGGATATGCAGAGTATGTTAAGAAGCAAGTGATACTGTCACCAAGCTGATGGTGCTCAGTGACTCCTCGAGCTCCTGGCTGGTCTGTACTGCAGGAGCTTGACACCCTGACCACTGAGGCATAAAAAACAGAGAATTGGAAGCCTCAGCCTGACAGGCACCGGAGCATCCCCCAGGGAGGGTCCACGATGTGTGTCTGCGCGCTAGTGCGGGGAGGAGGGCAGTGGGGATGGTGGGGGAGGAGAGCGAGGTGGGAGAGGATGAGACAATGGAATGTCAGCCCGCGCCTGCCCGCAGCCCCACCTCCGCACTGGCGAGTCTTTGGAAAGCACTGCCAGGCACGGTGCATGGCATTGGCGCGGGATGGACCAGGGCTGTGCAGCCTCGGGAGCAGGGAGAGTGGTGTCCTCAAAGGGGTACGTCTGCCCTCCCTTGGGGTGCAGGCATGCGGCAGCTCATTGTGAGCTTTGCTGGAAGCCTGGGGTGCTGATGCTGCAGGGAGATGGGCAGGATCCTCTGCACCCCCCGTGCAAACATTCCACCACAGGGATCAGGGTCTGCCATGCCATCCTGTCCACCCTGTCCCTCTGTCCCTGCACCGTGCAGCTCCAGGGGAGGATGTGGTGGCCAGACCCACTCCCATTGGCTTTTGTGCATCACTTCGTTCAGGCAGTGCAACTGTTTTATGCAACTAAAATGGGCCTAAATCTCTGCATTTCTTCCTGCCCCATGGACAGGAAGAAATGAAACCATTGGGGAGGGTAGTATGGCAGCCCCTCCCCATGGAAGAGGCATCCACAGGGCAAAGGAGGACCTAGCCATGAGCCTTCAAGGTCTGGCAAAAATTGTATCACCCACCCATGAAGTTACCAGGCGGTTCTTGCACCACACACTTTGCAAACCTGGGCAAACACCAAGACTCAATGGAAGCCGAGGGGCTTTGGGAGCAGGGGGTGAGCAGGGTGGGTGCCGGCTGAATCAACAGCCCCCAGTGTGAGGATGGGGAGGGAGGAGAAGAGAGCAGAGAGGAGCTGCCGTGTCCTGCTGGGGGAGCCATGGCTGGGGAAGGCCATCGGGATGCCATTGCCAGGGGCACAGGTATCTCGGGCAGCTCCTGACATCTCTTCTGCCTTTGCTGTCTTCACTATGCCTTGCTCTAAAAGAGCAGGCCCTGTGATGGAAGTAACCTTCAGGTACCATAAGGATGGGGAGAAGAGAGGAAATGTAGACACGATGAACTTCACTGGGAAGAAAGGTTTGGAAACAGCTCTGTTTTCCATGTCTCGTGGTGAATTAATGCTGTTCTGTAGAGGCAATAACAAAAACCTGCTCTGAGGTTGTGAAGGAATCTGGTCAATGCAGCCAGGCGTGCGGAGTGTGGGAGTGCTCTCCGCTGCTGCCTCCAAACCATGTCCTGTTGCCCTGTCCATGGAGGCTGGGTCGGGGAGGGGCAGAGAGCAGGTCAATGCTGGTGGGGGCAGTCCGATGGGTGTGAGGGGCTGTGAGGAGCAGGGAAAGGGTCTTAACGAAAACCTCCTGAAGCAGAACAATGATGGGCAGCTCTTGCTGTCCACATTCCGTGTGTTTGCCAGCATCCTTTGGTGGAAGCTGGGGCAGCTCATTTTTACCAAAGCAGTATCTTTTGGAGACCAGCCCTAAAATTTGGCATTAGCCTGTGTAACTTCTGTATTGACAGAAATAACCTTTTCGGGTGGCTGCAGCAGTTGCCAGGGCTGCACAGCTATTGCAGCCCACTGTGCTGAGCCTGGGGAGATGGAGACATGGCTGTCGGGGTCTACCAGGGTGGAGGCAGCCTCTGGGTGTGGGGCAGGGTCTATGCCAGTGCCGAGGAACAAAACAGGGGAAGGTCACAGCAGGCATCTTCTGCTGCAGACAGGCAGCTGTATCTTCCTCTTCCTGTAGGAATCCTGCTCTTCCTCCTGCTGAGCTGCATTGTGCATGCAGGTATTTCTGTAGGAGAGAGGGAAAAGGAGAGGAAGGCCTACTCAGCCAGCCA
>VZTO01027968.1:0-53291 GCA_013400615.1 Syrrhaptes paradoxus | reverse complement strand
AATGATTCTATGAATATAAAATACAAGTAGTTCTGTTAATGCATTAATGCAGGATTAATGGGAAAATTGACTTCCATGAACTTCATGTGTTTACAGGAGCTGGATCAATATTTGATATGTGAGACCATCTCACCGTAGTATTTTACAACAGTGCTTTTTGATTGCTGCTGTTTCTCAGGGAGCAATTTTTTTTTTCCTCTTTCCCTTAGGACTTAATTATGCTGCCCAGATTCATGAAGTTCTGAAGTAATAAGTGTCTAAACCAGCAAAGTGCTTCACCAATTCCTATCTTGATAACCGGTGATTTTTCTTGTCTTCTGGCTCAGGCAGATCACTTGAGCTTATTTTTAAGAAATCTGCACTCACTACGTAGCTTGGAAAATAGTGCTGTTTGAAGCTGTCCTGTCACTGGTAGTCATCAGGGACTCTGGAAGAGTTCTGCCCTCCCTTTTGCCTTCCCCTCTGTTTTTAATCAGGACAAACTGCTGTGAGACTTCACGTTCCATAGTTGCCCTGCAAGCTTCCTATTTCATATCCACTGCTTGCAGACCTGTGTGGCTCTCTGGCTGCCCTGTGACATTTTCATGCCGGGCACTCTGATATACTTTGCTGCAAAGCATTTTCCTTCAGAGCAGAAGTAACTTACTGAGTCCAGCATAGCTGGGTAATTGAACGTGGGCGGAAGATGTCAATGGTGTTCCTGATAATTGATGTCCTGTGTTGCGCTACAGAAAGCAATTCTTCATAGTCATAGTGGAACTACATTTACTGGTGGTTTCTGGTTTATGGTAGGTGCTGCAAGTGAAATGACAAATCAAAATGCTGCTGATGCTGTAGATGCTCCCTAGTTGCTGATGAGCCCTGTATCTGTGGGCCCAGTGTTGCCCTAATAGGGGAAGTGCTGGCGTCCCTACATTGGTGTTTCAGGTTTCTGACGTGAATAGAGCATCCTTCCTGGGGAGAGGCAGAGGCTTTGGTTTTCAATGCTTGCTAAATTCTTGGCGTTTCTGCTGGGACTGCTGACCAATTAGTGCTTAATTGTGATAGGCTTTGGGATGTGGTCCTAGAACAGTCATCTGAGGTTGCTGCTTTCTGTCACCTGCCATCTTTGGACTCAGTTTGAACTACATTTTTTCCATTTTCTTTTTTCTTTTAAGGAAGAATGCATTGTTAACCCTGAACTAATCAGTCACCCTTCATGTTTAATTTTGAACGTTCCATATCAAATACTGTAACTCTCTGGGTTAATATTCTCTGTTATTGTTTGCTACAAAGACGACTATTCATTTGCTGCAAGTTCTAACACTGCAAACTAGTTGAGGCAAATGTATTTCTCCTCTTCCTTTCTGTTACTGAAAGCAAATTCTAAACTTCAGAGTTTAGATGTGAATCACTTAATATTTGGGTTCCTCTGAGATTAAGATGGAGGCAGAATAATAAAAGTTACAGATTACTCAAAACATTTCCTCCCCCCAAGTATTTTTTTATTATCAAGCACAACATTTTTCTCTTTTGGAAGAGGGGAAAATGTCTCAATGGAATTTTGCTTCTTTCCTCTGTGTTTGCACCAGGAGCTAACAGCAGTCCCTCCAGTATTGTCACTGCAATAGCTGTATATTTATTTGCAGGCCATTACCTTTCACTTCATATAGTCCCGACAGTGCAGTGATAAATTAGCTCTGGAATTTCTTCCTGTAGCCCTCAGAAGTATACAGTCTTAAATAATTCAGCTGTTATCTGTAAGCAGATAATTTAGCCAAATAGAGGGTTTGTGGAAGATTCTCATCCCTTACAACAGAGAAACAAAACATTGTTTCCTCTATATAAGAGCACTTCTAAATGAAAATAGGGGAGGTAACTGAGAGGTTTTTGAAGAATTTGAATCTGGGCATGATCTCTCATGAGCCCTGTCTTCAAGCTGATGTGGCAAGACCCTTAGCCTTGATTACAGTTACCTAGAGTTAGAAAACAAGTGGATTCTACGACTTTTACACTAGGTTAGATTTTTTTAATGTTGATTTTTTCTAAACACACCTTTCAATAGATGACTGTTCTGTCTTACTGTTGGAATAATAAGCTTCACGATTTCAGGTTCCTCAGGCACTGTGGGATGAGAGGAGCACAGCAGTTTTGTCGGAGGGCGAAGGAAGTGTATTTACTCTCCTTTTTCCCTTTCCAGAGGTGTAGTAATGACCTCTTTCATAAGGAGAAACTAGCACTGTCCCAGCAAAACCTGAATATGCATTTTCCAAGTGTTTCTGATAGTTATCTGACTGAATTGGGGGTGATTCTTAGCAAATAACATCAAAAACATGCTCTGCCTTTGAATTATGCTGCCAATAATTGTTATTTTTGTTTGGAAAAGTTAGAGATAAAAATCCCATAACCCCATGGACTTTGTGATTGTGGAGAAATCTTTGGAAGGTGTGATCAGGTCCTGAGGACTAACAGGCTTTATCCTGTGGAAAAGCCTCCTATTTAAACTATCATTCAATAATGCCTTTGAGTGGAAAAGTCTAAAGGACAGACAAGCTTTCTGTACTTCAGGAGTGCTTTTCTAAAGTGGCCTCATAAATTGAAGGTACCAGCTAAAAGTTATTTTCGGGTATGGATTAGGGCTAGTGCTGTAAAGGAAAAGTGTCAGGGAATAGTGTTGCTAAAGCTTAGAGCCTGGCTTCATTTCAATGTTCCCAGTAAATGGCTGCAATGGGAGGGTAGAGCTGTGTCCTGCTTGTGTAACACAACAACTAATTCAGCTTGTCTCTGGTTACTGACCTGTTCCTATGGCATGAAAGACAATATGGTTTTGGGAGCACGAGTAGTTGTTGGTGCGCGTGCTGATCTGCAGACGGTAGCAGTGATCCGTACGGCATTTCAGTGGAATGATCTTGTACTGGGGCTGAAGAGAAGCTATTTATTCCCATGCATCTATAACAAATCTCTAGTTCTAGGCTAACAGGTAATTTGTTCTTACTAGAAGAAACGTGAAAGAACAGCTGTGTGGAGATTCCATGCAACAAGTAAAGAATGGAAAATGTGAAAGCGGAAAGAAAGATGGCCTTGGCTGATGTGTGGTTTGTATTTTAAAAGACAGTTGAATTTAGGAATAAGCCAAGGTTATGTTTCAATCTAAGAAGACTATGATGCACAGGGTTAGGTATGTTAATCTTTAATATTCAAGGTTCCTAATCAAAATTTGAGGAGGCAAGGAAGATTTTGTTAATGAGCAAATACAGGCTTTAACCTTATTGAGGTCCAGTATATTGTTGAGAAGTTGTATGTTCCCTGGAGGGTCAAGTTGGTTGTGCTGAAGTTTAATGAACATTATTCTGGAAAAACGAATTATAGGCTGAGCAAACAATTAACAGCTGCAAATCAGAAGAAATTAAGACCTCAAACTTTTGCATGTTTGATAAACTCGCCTGCCAAGCATGCTGACTGTCTCCTGTGCCAGATAAGAGCTGTTGGAAATTATGCTGGTCTACATGTAAACAACCTACAGATGTTCTTTGAGGTGTTGATTAAGGGTCAGTTTGAAAATAAAAGTGCTTGAATATTACACAATTTTTAGGTTGCAAAAGGAGGGGAAACATGATCACAAAAAAGGTGGAAACAAACAAGTCACAGCTTTTTTTGTAAAAGAAAGTACGCTTTAATTTCTCTCAGTAGAATAAATCAGAACAAAGGAAAGTAAAGTGCCATTCCATTTGATATTCTCTGGCTAATTTTATTCTTTATAATTTGATCACAGCCATAGGAATTCTGAATGCTGATTTCCCCTGTTACTGTAACTGGTTCCTGGCAACTTCCTTTGTGTAATTGTTTGAAATTAATTTTTGTGTATTCTTCAAGGGAAAATGGTGACACTCCCCTTTTCTCACTCTTTCCTTCCCATGTCACCTTTGTAATCACTTGCCTGCCAAGTGTGCCACTTCCAGGTCTGCCAGCCTTTGCTTTGTGATGCTGGCTTCATTGTTTTTATAGATTTTGTTTATTTCTCAGTGGAGAGAAGAAGGAGAGTGGCAAATCAAGTTCAGTGGCTGCAGTGAAAGTCTTTCAAGAACCACCCATGGCATGATATGTGGCATATGGAGGAGGAAAAAGAAAAGCTGAAGTGGGGCTGTTGTGCTTCCAGGAGGCTCCCAGTTTGGGGAGGAGCATTGTTACCTGCAAACAGCTCTCTTGCACACAGCTGTTGAAATGATGAAGGGTCCCTACATGGCAGCAGCAAGATGAGCTGCTGGTAGATGTGATGGCAGTGGTCAAACCTTCAGGAAAAATTCACAGTTTATCCACGAGCTTTTGCCTAAGAGAGAATTAAAAAGCAAATTAAGGGTGTGTTTTTTTTCCTCCTGCCTTCTTTAAGTGAAAATGTTAAATGTGTTCATGGGCAAGCCAATCTTTCAAGTAAAAATGTTAAATGTGTAATTCAAGGGCAAGCCAGTCTTTTAAAACCTGTTGCTACAAAGTTTGGGTGCAGTTTTCACAGTGCCCACCTACCTTCTGGTGAGCTTGTCTGAACTGGCATCTCCTGGCTGCTCTGGTCCCTTGGGGCTCTAACTGGAGAAAAGCTCAGTGGATTCAGTTAAAAATACTCCACACTTATGTAGCAGAGAAGGGATGATATCTGAGATGAAACAGCATTGGTTGAAGTAAAATGCTGGACTGTTAAGCCATGTGGTAACCAGCTATAAATTGGTTTTATGCCAAATTTCTTTATCTAATCCTGAGGTGGTTGTGGAGATGGATTTTTTTTATTTTTTTGCTATAAAGACAAAGCCAAAAGTAAAAAGTTGTAGTAGTAGCAGCCAGGTAGACAGTCTGCTTCTTTCTGCAAAGACATCAGTGTACCTAAATTACTTGTTCTACCCTGAGCAGAGAATGGGAAAAAAGACAAGAACAATAGTTATTTCACATAACTTATGGAGAAGAGATTTGATATCTTAAACTTATATCTTTAGTGTCGATGGTTATGGTTCTCCCCCTTCTTTCCTTTGCTTTCATGTGCCTTTAGCTGTAGTCTTTCGTTGTNTCCAGGAGGCTCCCAGTTTGGGGAGGAGCATTGTTACCTGCAAACAGCTCTCTTGCACACAGCTGTTGAAATGATGAAGGGTCCCTACATGGCAGCAGCAAGATGAGCTGCTGGTAGATGTGATGGCAGTGGTCAAACCTTCAGGAAAAATTCACAGTTTATCCACGAGCTTTTGCCTAAGAGAGAATTAAAAAGCAAATTAAGGGTGTGTTTTTTTTCCTCCTGCCTTCTTTAAGTGAAAATGTTAAATGTGTTCATGGGCAAGCCAATCTTTCAAGTAAAAATGTTAAATGTGTAATTCAAGGGCAAGCCAGTCTTTTAAAACCTGTTGCTACAAAGTTTGGGTGCAGTTTTCACAGTGCCCACCTACCTTCTGGTGAGCTTGTCTGAACTGGCATCTCCTGGCTGCTCTGGTCCCTTGGGGCTCTAACTGGAGAAAAGCTCAGTGGATTCAGTTAAAAATACTCCACACTTATGTAGCAGAGAAGGGATGATATCTGAGATGAAACAGCATTGGTTGAAGTAAAATGCTGGACTGTTAAGCCATGTGGTAACCAGCTATAAATTGGTTTTATGCCAAATTTCTTTATCTAATCCTGAGGTGGTTGTGGAGATGGATTTTTTTTATTTTTTTGCTATAAAGACAAAGCCAAAAGTAAAAAGTTGTAGTAGTAGCAGCCAGGTAGACAGTCTGCTTCTTTCTGCAAAGACATCAGTGTACCTAAATTACTTGTTCTACCCTGAGCAGAGAATGGGAAAAAAGACAAGAACAATAGTTATTTCACATAACTTATGGAGAAGAGATTTGATATCTTAAACTTATATCTTTAGTGTCGATGGTTATGGTTCTCCCCCTTCTTTCCTTTGCTTTCATGTGCCTTTAGCTGTAGTCTTTCGTTGTGATCCCCAGATCTCCTGGTTAGTCACCAGAGTGATAAATGTTTTACGTGAAAGAAGTAGTTCACTTTCAAATTCACCATCAGCTTTCAAATGCTCTCTGAGGTTGTATCGTACATTGGGAAATGCTGTTCACAATCTGTCACTGGCCCTTCTCAATGACAGGAGTAGGCTTTATACTTGGGAACAGAGTTTTCTGAATTTTCACTTGCTTTTGCTCTTTGTGGTTGTTTCACCTATGTGTTTCCCTCATTTAAAAGACCAAGTTGTCAGTGAGTAAACTTTCAGAAATTCTTCTGCAGGCTGCTAAAACGTTTTGTTGCTTTTTCTAGCTCCATACCATTCCTCATCCCCCACCTGAAGAAGAACCAAATCCCTTTCCTAACGGGAACTAGTGATGCGTGTGTTGGAATACAAATGTCTCTAAAATTTGGGTCACTTGCCAAATCTTTCCCTCAGCTTTTCCCCTGTTATGTAGAAGCCAAATTCTTAAAGTCTGTCCTAGATAAGTTTATAAAAACTCTTTCAAAGAAAACCTGCTGTGTCTACTAAGATGGATGACTCAGTAGTGAGGTGGTGTTGCTATTAACACTTATTTTATTGTTGTCAGCATAGTGTCTTGAGCTGTAATGTTTGCAACCGCAAATGTCTACAAAACAGTCACCTGGCAGTTAATGCCTTGAAATGCCACCTACAGCTTCCTCTGCAGGAGGGCAGCAGGAAACCAATCCCAAGGTTTGTTTTGTGAGGGAGGAGGAAGCCCTCTTCCCTCTTCTCCTTCAGCACTTCCCCAGCTGATGCAGCACAGGCAGAGATGTAATTGCAAACAGAGAAAAATGAAACATTTTGTCTCTGTATTTTGGAGAAACCTGTTCCTGGTTTTTCTAATGAAGAGTGTAGCATGGCTTCAAAGTAGCGATATCCTATATCTTGGAAAAATTCAGTATTTGCTACTGTCATCTGATTTCACTAATAATTATTTTTGAAACTCTGCAAAGGGATTATTTCAAAAGGTTTTCCTGTAGCACCACTTATGTATAAGTTCTTTTAGGGCTAAACTGTATATAAAGTATGAAATTGCACCACACCTGTGTGATCATGATGAAGCTGTGCATAGAAAGCAAAGCTGCTTCCTTATCCAGTCTTGTCTCTCTTGGTATTTTTGTAGGTGTGTGAATGAGGTAAGCTACATATTTGTCTGAGTGATAAAGTGGATTTGATGTAAAATGAGAGAGACAGTGTTATGGAGGTATATGAAATCACTGCACCCGAAAGGACCTTCAAAATTGCAAATAGAATTTAGCAAGAAACCTTCCTAAGAACATCTGCTCCCAATGATAGGCAAATATATGCTAGCTTTACTACTGGAGTTCAGGAAAAGGTACAATAAGTTGTGTGCTTGTGATTCTGCCCCAGCATTTTCTTTTTAGTATGTCAGAAATATATTTTGTTGAGGTAGACCTTCCCCCTCAATTTTCTGACTTACATACCTCATTTATGTTTCTATATGTATGTGTATAAGGGTTGTGTGTTGTTATAAATAGCATTGGAGATGCACAAATTTGGGTTTGAAATAAGCAAGTGGCTCTGGAAGATATCTCCTCTGTATGTGGGGAGTTCACAGTTGAATATTATCGTTCTGTATTGAAACTGTAAGTAGACATTTGAGGTGACGTCGTATCTTCATGTTTCTCATACATAAAGGAATAGTGTGAGTGGTAAGAAAAAGTGCAGACAGAAGAACACACAGAGAATATTGTGTCACATAATCTTAGCCCAATGCTGAGGTCATCTATAGCTGTGTCACTTCTGAAGGATATTTGTCTGGTCTGTTGGAAAAGACAGGTTGTACAGCTGCCTTTAAGACAAATTGATTCAGTTTTTTCAAGTCTTTACTGTTAAAGCATTTTGTTGTTGGTATTTAATTCTGATGTGTAAAAGATTTTTTTCTTTATAATTGAGAGAAGTACATCTTAAGGTCCATCCTCAACTCACCACCTACCTGAGTTTACAGTTGGAGGGTGTATTCCACTCTGTGTATATCAGAAGACCATTGTAATTTCTTCCTTCTCATTCGTTTTTACACAAATGATCACTTACTCTGTTCTTCCCTCAGTAATTTGCTGTTCATTTAAACTTTTTATGAAACTCTGTGCCCAAAACTTGACGCAGTTTGTCCACTCAGACCTTGCTAGAGCTTAGCAGAATGAACGGTATTGCTCTTCCACAGCTTTCTGATGAGCCTTGTTGGCTCACATTGAGTGGGACCCAATGGTGCGGCAGCCAGATATGCCACCCTCGTGGTCACCACATTTCACATTGCATTTGCTGTGTTGGTTGATGTTATGTAGTTACAACATGGGATGTTTGTCTTGGAGGTGTGCCTTCTTTCTTTTTTCCTGGGACAGTTCTCAATGTTAAAGACTTGTTTCTAATTCTTATCTCTTTTTCTAGCATCTTTATAGCTGCTCCCATATCAGCCTTTGTAAAAATCAGATGACTTTCCTTGAGTCCAGGATAACACAAGAAAGTCCCTGTGAATCTCTCTTAATATGAACCTTGACAGTGAGATGTTTTCTACTGTAGCTTTTTCAGATGGGTGTGCTTGCATTTGGGGCTGTCTTGCAAGGCTTTTGACAATTAGTGAAGATAAATGACACTTGCTGCCACTCCCATATTACCCAGGATTGTTGTGCTGTCACTGAAGGAAATTAAGTTTGCTCTGACATGATTGATTCTTGACAAATCACGTTGTCTGTTGCTAATTTTCCTGTTATGTTTAAGGTGCTTATGATGTGCTTACTACTTTTTTTTCCACAGGAATTGAAGTAAAGCTTTTGGACAGTGAATTCCTTAGCTCTTCCTTTAATCCCTAATTTAAAGAGAAGAACTGTATTTGTGTTTTTCTGCCATCTTCTGTCGGTGCTCAGAGATAACTGCTAATATCTCTTAGACACAGCCTATTTTTTAAGTATTCTTTTGCAAATTGCAGAAGATCCACCCAATTTGAAGAAGTCAAACTTACCTAATTACCTTTTGGCCTCTTCTTGCCAGTTAAAGCTCAGGTTTTCTTATACTTCGTCTCCGTTGTTAAATAATTATCTGAACTACAGTATTCCTCATTAGTGAGACTCGAAGCAAAGGAAAGTATTAAACATTCCTTCCTTCTCGGCATAATTTTTAATAGCTTCCCTTTCCAGTCTTGTTACTTGGTTTGAAAGCAAAATTACTCTTTTCAAAAAAGTAACTTCATAGATAAATACAGGAATTAAGATATTATTTATTGGCTTTGTATCTATAGAGGAAATTTCCTTAGTGGAATGTTTAATTTAAAAAATGAAGTAAAAACCTTTTTTGGAGATGAAAATAATAATTCATCTTTGTATTGTTAAGAAGGCACATCTGCAGTCAGTGGAGCAAACTCTGGCAGGACAGAATGGNAAATTTTTCACTATGAGGGTGGTGAGACACTGGAACAGGTTGTCCAGAGAAGCTGTGGATGCCCCATCCCTGGAGGGGTTCAAGGGCAGGCTGGATGAGGCTTTGAGCAACCTGGGCTAGTGGAGGGTGTCCCTGCCCATGGCAGGGGGGTTGGAACTTGATGATCTTTGAAGTCCATTCCAGCCCAGGCCATTCTATGATATTTTTAAACTTTCAATAAAGAATACTATGTTATTAAAAGCTTTCAGAAGTTAGCTTTGAGTTGTTCTGTAAATGAGAAGCTTTTCCAAAACAAACAAGTCACTTAAAAACATTAATCTCAATGAACTTTCCTTCCTCTCCCACCCCTTCTATAAATTTTAGCTGTAATGAGGCAGGGCTTTTTCCTAAGATGGAATGGGCTGGTGGTTGCCAAATGTTGTCTGTCATCTCTACACGTTAGGGTTCTCATTCCTACTGCACCACGAAACAGTGATTTAATACCCAAGTAGAGCTGTGATACTGCTGTGGATTTACTTGTTTGTCAAAAAAACCTTACCAAAACAAAACCACCCCCAAAGGTATTGATAATGTTTAAATATTGGAAACTTCTTATTTTAAATACAAAAATAACTGTTTTCTCATTTAAAGCTGTAACTCTACAATTCCTTTCAATGTGTGACCTAAGTAATCAGCTGTGATCTTAAAGAATATGAATTTCCAGTACATGCACTTTCAGATTCTCAATTTTCCATGCTTTTTTTTCTGGCTAGTGATCCTAGCTTGTGTAAGCAGGTTTATTCTTTCTTATGATTTTTCTTGTAGGCATTCAGCATCATGAGACTTGTCAAAATGGGAAAACTCACCACTTTGGCTGTTGTATGGGCTTCATTATTAATAGGTCACCCGTAAAAGAGCAGGAGTTAGGCAGCGGTCGTTCCGTAGTAGGTGACCTACTAGCCCCCATAGAGTTGATCAGAGATTTCTAGAATTTCCTCCCAGTCATGAAACAGTAACAGTAACACTTGTGTTAGACGGAAGTAGATGCTAAACTGAAAGACTTTTGATAGAAATTATTTTCCCTAAAATTTCCATAAAATTAAAGTTTAGGACAATGTATTTTTTAAAAATAAATGTGTAGCCACACAGCATATGCCTTAATGTACCAAACTTAGTTTAGTAAGATACAACATTAAAGTCCAAAAGAAAAGTGATCCGATGCCTGACTCTGTTACAAAGCCCCTCTGTTCTGTAAGGTGTCACTGTACATGACAATTAAACACTTCTGAAGAGGTACTGAACTGTTTTTGGTGTTTAAATACTCTTATGTTTTGCTACATTGTTGACATTTGAAAGCAAAAGCCTCAGCAATATTAATTTAAAAAAGGGAAATAAAAAGAAAATATGATATAAATACCAATTTGTCTTGATCAATGGTTGCCTTTCATCTCGTGGTCTGCCTGCTTCTTCAGGAAAATCTCTGGGTGAGGGACTGAAATGAGAAAGTTGAAATGGGAAAGTGTATTGCACAGGAGGCCTGGGTGTGGATAGAGGCAGGTAAGCAGAAGAAGAGACAGAGGCTTTTTGATGACCAGGTTAACATCTGGAAGCTGACTTGATTTAGGATGTCTTTAGATCATTTTAGATCAGAACAGTGAAAGGGCTCCTAAAGCAAGTACTTCCGTGCTTGTCATGGGCATTGAACATGCAGTGATTTTGTCCTGTGTTTTAATTGTGCTATGCACTGAGAAGAGGGGATTTTTATTCTTCTCTCAGCTTGTTCTTTATATCCTAATCGTGTAGCATTTTTAATGTGTTGCTGTAGACCCAAGGCTGTGTTTATGCCACTGCATGATGAAGGATGGGAGGAATTTTTTCCATTTGATGAGTAATGGAGAGCATAGCTCCTTCAGACCTCTGCATTCTGGTATTTAGTTTGTAAAAGCATAATGTGAAATTTTGTCACTATCGTCTCTTGCTAGACTGGAAACTAATTTTGTTCTTGCTTGTTATTGAATGATTTTAGTTTTCTGATGAGTTATCCACAATAGCATCTTGTCATGACTTTAATGAGTAGTACTTATTTATGTTTGTCATAAGCTATGAACCCTATCAGAATTAAAAATGGGCTGTTACAAGAGTCGGGGAAAAAATCGACTGCTGTAGGTGTTCTGTCTGTGCCTGCCAAGGAGGACAGTTAAGTAGCGTCAGCAAGTCCTGATCCCTGGAGCTGCTTGACGCTGCTCTTGCGGTGAGAATGGAGCCGGGCACTGGGATGTGTGATGCTCTTGCTGACTGGGAAGAGGGAGATACGGTAGCTTCCTTTATCCCTTGTGTTCAGCTGATTTTTACATCTTATGATAAAAGCTCATTTTTTAATATAGAAACTTTTAAAAGCACGTTAATTCTGGTGGAGGAGAGAGTTTCCTTGTGAAATGTGGACTCCTCTAAAGGAAATGATGATGCTTGTAAGACTTTAAATACATGGTTTTTACTTCACATACGTATCTGTTTAGGTAAATACTTAGCCCTTAGCAAATGTGTGAGTAAGATGACAGTTTCTGACTAGAGGTCTTAAGTGAATTATATCTTTGGAAATACAAATAACTTATTCTTTTTTTCTTATCTCTCTGTTAAAAATAAAATTTGTAAACCACTCCAATAATCATTTGGATCACAGGATTGACTTTTGGCGTGTGAATGGAGGAAACGTCCTCTGTGTCAGTATGGGTTAGTGAAACATTGAGAATCTGCCAGCTTCCAGTTGAAACCTTATTTCTCCTTTGTTTTATCATAAGTTCAATCAGTAACTGAATTGCAGATTTGATTTCTTTGCCTGTTTCTAAGAGTGAACAGCATCCAAGTTTTAAATATTGTCTTTAAAATAATCTCCTAGAATGCATCAGGAAGCATTGTATTTTTAATATGGGGCTGGTGTTCAGGAATTTTATTTTTTTTGGATTGACTCAACTAAAACAGTAGCTCATCTGATTTGTCATCTCTCTCTCTTGACAGAAATGTCAGGTCTTGATGATTACGCTCGCTTTGGACTGAAAGCTTGTAGCCTGCTGTGAGATACGCAGGTTGATCTTTGACCCTTTTCTGCATAGTGTTGTTGGAACTTGAAAACAACATGTGAAATTAAATGCTCTGTTCTAAGACAGGTCAGCACAGAGAGTGATTAAAGGTGAGAGCTGTATTTCAATGGTATGTGTATCGCGATGCTGCCCAAAATGTACAACATGAGGTTCTGCACTTCCGTCTGCAAGGCGGTGAAAGCTGTGGTGTTATGAACAGGTAACAGCACTTTACATGTCCTGCTCTATTCTAAGGAAGTAAGAATAACTTCTGATATTTTCATGTTTATACTTTGTCTATTATGTGTTGGTGTTTTAAAAATAAAATATCTGGCTGCCAGACAGTGAGTTTGTTTTTGTTAGAGCCTCCAGAAAGCTTTAGTGGTTTCTGTGGTTCTAGAAGTTTTCAGTAGCAGAGACATTTTTGAAATCCTGTTTGCTTTCAGTGCGTTTTTTTGCTTTCAGTGTTACATTTTTTTTTTTTTAGAGGAAAGTGTTGCCAAATCTCTTCTCCTGTTCTCTACTGACCAGTTGTTAAATTGAATCCATAATTCTGGGTTCGGATAGGAGCTATTGCAACTGCCAAACTGCTTGTCCTAAGAGGTGCTGAAGGTAAGGAGCTGTTAGGACGTGGGTGGATTATTCTGCATCTTTTATGAATGCATTAGAAAGCTCACTCCTAAATGAGTGTGTTTCCTCCTACCTACCACTAGTACCTCAAGTTATTGAATCCTTTCGTCAGTGTTTCTTTCTTGGTTCATTACTCTGCTGGGTTACCCCACAACTACTGCTGCTACTTCAGCTTGCTTGGGAGGATGAGGCTGGTAGAGAATCCTGTCTGGCTGTCACACCATCCCGGTGACCTGGATTGTGAAGTGATTGCAGACATCAGCTTTCTTGCAGTTTTCCCTTTCAACCAGCCGGCACTCGATCTACACAGAGTTTCTTTCCCTGACAGTAGAGATCAGCTGACAAATTAAGGATTGTCAGTGGCTTTTTATTGAGAACTGTGTTACAAACCACAGTACCTAAGAGTTGCTGCAGTAAGTTAAGTGCCACAGACATCCCATATGATGCTCTGCAGTGAGCCCTGATCTCTCCAGGCAGACATATGGAAGAAGCTATGACACTCATCAGGAAAATGTGAATGGACTTAGCAAAATAAAATAGCTGTTTTAAATAATGATGTTTACCTAAATGTAAAGCAACTTTTCATTTATTCAGATGTGCTTATGAGCATATATTTATTTTAAGTGTGGGCGAATATTGACTTTGCATGCAAAGCCATCACTCTAACCGACTTTAGCCCACTGTCTTGATTGCAGCCTCTCTTGCTGACTTAACACTGGCTCAAGAGTTTGCTGTGCTGTAGTCTTAGGAAGTTGTTTGTCCTGATGTGTGCTATGCGAGACAGCCATGCCCATGCTGGTGACACTCCAGAAGCCTCTGTGTAGCAGTATGCTGCCTAGCAGTGAGTGAGTGTTAAGACTTCTTGCATTAATTTTTTTGAGTTCCTGGGGGCACGCTTCGTGCCACCTAGCCAGGTGTCTGTGGTGTGACCTGATCTGGGAAGTCTTTTGCAGTGAGATCCCAGGGTTTGGGAGGTCTGATGATGGTGAGCTCTTTAATGACTGTAAGCAGTATTATTTTTTATCACTGTAAAATGTTATTGCATAAGACAATGGGGTTATTTTCTGGCAATTCTGTTCTTTTAAGCCTCGGTGATGGGTTGAATTAAATATAAAATTGGAAAACAGTTCTGTATGTACAGTTGTGTGTATATATCTGTAAGACAAGGTAGTAAACCTAGAGTATGTGTTGGAACAGAGATAAAAAACAGGGCAAGGTATCTCACACCTGAGAATTAGGAAATTTAGTACTCGGTCTGTCCATCTGGTTATTAGAATCCTGAATGTTAATGCAATTGTTGTATTTGCAGACACTTGAGAATGATCTGTGCATGGGGATGTGTTAATGCTGGGCAGCTGTACCAGAGATCCTTGTGTGTTTTGGTTTGTACCATACATCCGTGGAAAGTGGCACAGATAGTTTGCTGTTGCTGAAAGTGTAGTGCTCAATCGGTTGGAAAAGCTAATCTGTCATAAAACTGTGTTCTTGTAAATGTTGATTCTTTACAGAAAAGAACAAAGTATTGAACTATAGGAGTTAATCTGTGGGATAAAGAGAAAACAAAGCAAACCAATGTAGAAATACAGCAGACATCCTAGATATTCCATCAAATCAACAGACTGTGATATTTAGAACAAATTAATCTAATTTAATCCACTTGCAGTTTTGTGTTGGCTGTAGATTAATGGTTTTAATTATCATTATGTAGCATTTATAGTGCATGATAAGTATGCTACTTTACAGAAGTAGAAATTAAAACCTGAGGAACTTGCAGTCTTAATAAATGTGATGAGAGAGAATGGGTTTTAAACAAGCAGTGCATGATTCTTCAGTAGGTTGCAAATGCACTGTTGGCAGATTTTTTTATCATTTTCTTAGCAAGAGACCAAAAATAGGTGATGCTAGTAGTACTAAGCAACAAGTAAGTAGGAAAGCTTAGTGCACTGAAAGAAGAACCTTATGCAGGTATCCATGTGGCAGGTAGGTGTACCGCATAAATTGGAGATTGAAGAGAGTCTAGCAAAGAGTACGTGAAAGTGCTTTGAAAAGAAAATGAGCCATTTGATATTCATGTTAGTTTGAGCACCAGATGAGAAACTTTTCTGCCAGGCATATTGATTAGGTTGAGTTGAAACAGGGTGTCTAGAAAGGAAGAGGTACTGCAGCTAATAAAAAGAAGCGTGATGTAGGATTGTTGTCTAGCATCTGCTGAGGAATATATATGCTTTGTAATTAAACTAGAGGGATGGAACACTATTGATTTAAAACAAGTCATGCTATAGTCATAGATAACTGAGGGGGTAATAACATCGTGGTTTATGGAGCTACTGGGTGGAAGTAAGGTGGTCACTGTATAATGGTACTGAAACAGCTTTTCAGCCACAGATTGACCTTTATGGTAACTAGAAAACACTAGGGATCACAAAAAGTCACCATTTAAACTAACTTACTAAGAGAACGAACACGAGTCTGATCGAACAGTATTTGTTACAAAATACGGTTCTCAAGACTTTTGTGCTTGAGAACAGAAGTCCAACCTAGTGGCACCTGGCTTTTCTAGTCCTATTGCGAGTATCCTACATCTTGCAACCTCATGTGGCACTGCTACTTTTCACTCATTTTATGTGAAGAATAATTTCTCAGTAAATTACAGGCTGTTATCCGTTATCCAAATACTACCAAATGCTGCACATACAGAGGAATTATGCATTAATTTATAGCTCAGCATTTTATTTATCTCCCTCAAAGCCTCTAGGAGTTATTACTTCCAGCCCTGGTCAGGTAAATATCAAATTACCTGCTCTGTGAGTAAACAAGTTCTTAAAACTTAGGATAGTGTAATTGCTGTAGAAGTAAAACCTTTGCCTTTAAAGCATGCCTGTGAAGTTAATGTCTCTGTTTTTGTTGCACCAAAATAGTTTGGTTTGTGTTTTTTTTTTTGTTTTAGCTTCCGTTTCTGTAAGTAAACCCACAACTGTTTCAACATTATCTCTGGTTTTTTTTTCCCTTTTTTTGTAATAAAGCACCATCTGTTCAGTTGGCAAAAAAAGGAGGATTGTACATTAGCATCCATGAAGAAAAGTGGAACATAGGCAGTTATAAAGATAGCAAGAACTATTGTTACTGCAGTTTTATTCAGTATTAACTCAATACGTTTTTTCCCCATATAAAAATGACTGGCATTCAAATGGCTAATTTGACAACTACTACAAAACCCACATGAAAATTAATGAGTTGAATGTAATTGCTGCATATGCAAAGAATAACTGTTTGGATGCATGTGTGTTTTTTCTGTAGGTGGTTGTACAACATTTAAATTCAGCAACAAAAGTGTAATGAGTTTCATCTTATGTACAAAGGACTTTACCTGCTTTCTCAGCAGAGCAGCAGAATTGTTGAAAGTTCCACTAAGGAAGGGAATGATACTGGAAACTGTTGGAAGTTGGAGTGAGGCAGAGGGCTGGAGCTGGTGGTCGCTGTTCGGTGCCAGTGGGATGTGACCATCTGTATCAGTGATTCCGTTCAGAAATGGTCTTTTGAGAACCTCTCAAAGCAGGCTTCTCTCTGCTTTTTGGTTCATATTGTCCGGTGAACTTGGAGTGCACAAACAGGAGATGGTTTTGGGTGAAACCTGAACTAAGAGATGCAGTCCTGAGGTAGACCTAGTGTTCCCCAGGCGCTGGTAGGCGTGCAGNCTATAGGAGTTAATCTGTGGGATAAAGAGAAAACAAAGCAAACCAATGTAGAAATACAGCAGACATCCTAGATATTCCATCAAATCAACAGACTGTGATATTTAGAACAAATTAATCTAATTTAATCCACTTGCAGTTTTGTGTTGGCTGTAGATTAATGGTTTTAATTATCATTATGTAGCATTTATAGTGCATGATAAGTATGCTACTTTACAGAAGTAGAAATTAAAACCTGAGGAACTTGCAGTCTTAATAAATGTGATGAGAGAGAATGGGTTTTAAACAAGCAGTGCATGATTCTTCAGTAGGTTGCAAATGCACTGTTGGCAGATTTTTTTATCATTTTCTTAGCAAGAGACCAAAAATAGGTGATGCTAGTAGTACTAAGCAACAAGTAAGTAGGAAAGCTTAGTGCACTGAAAGAAGAACCTTATGCAGGTATCCATGTGGCAGGTAGGTGTACCGCATAAATTGGAGATTGAAGAGAGTCTAGCAAAGAGTACGTGAAAGTGCTTTGAAAAGAAAATGAGCCATTTGATATTCATGTTAGTTTGAGCACCAGATGAGAAACTTTTCTGCCAGGCATATTGATTAGGTTGAGTTGAAACAGGGTGTCTAGAAAGGAAGAGGTACTGCAGCTAATAAAAAGAAGCGTGATGTAGGATTGTTGTCTAGCATCTGCTGAGGAATATATATGCTTTGTAATTAAACTAGAGGGATGGAACACTATTGATTTAAAACAAGTCATGCTATAGTCATAGATAACTGAGGGGGTAATAACATCATGGTTTATGGAGCTACTGGGTGGAAGTAAGGTGGTCACTGTATAATGGTACTGAAACAGCTTTTCAGCCACAGATTGACCTTTATGGTAACTAGAAAACACTAGGGATCACAAAAAGTCACCATTTAAACTAACTTATTAAGAGAATGAACACGAGTCTGATCGAACAGTATTTGTTACAAAATACGGTTCTCAAGACTTTTGTGCTTGAGAACAGAAGTCCAACCTAGTGGCACCTGGCTTTTCTAGTCCTATTGCGAGTATCCTACATCTTGCAACCTCATGTGGCACTGCTACTTTTCACTCATTTTATGTGAAGAATAATTTCTCAGTAAATTACAGGCTGTTATCCATTATTCAAATACTACCAAATGCTGCACATACAGAGGAATTATGCATTAATTTATAGCTCAGCATTTTATTTATCTCCCTCAAAGCCTCTAGGAGTTATTACTTCCAGCCCTGGTCAGGTAAATATCAAATTACCTGCTCTGTGAGTAAACAAGTTCTTAAAACTTAGGATAGTGTAATTGCTGTAGAAGTAAAACCTTTGCCTTTAAAGCATGCCTGTGAAGTTAATGTGTCTGTTTTTGTTGCACCAAAATAGTTTGGTTTGTGTTTTTTTTTGTTTTAGCTTCCGTTTCTGTAAGTAAACCCACAACTGTTTCAACATTATCTGTTTTTTTTTCCCCTTTTTTTGTAATAAAGCACCATCTGTTCAGTTGGCAAAAAAAGGAGGATTGTACATTAGCATCCATGAAGAAATGTGGAACATAGGCAGTTATAAAGATAGCAAGAACTATTGTTACTGCAGTTTTATTCAGTATTAACTCAATACGTTTTTTCCCCATATAAAAATGACTGGCATTCAAATGGCTAATTTGACAACTACTACAAAACCCACATGAAAATTAATGAGTTGAATGTAATTGCTGCATATGCAAAGAATAACTGTTTGGATGCATGTGTGTTTTTTCTGTAGGTGGTTGTACAACATTTAAATTCAGCAACAAAAGTGTAATGAGTTTCATCTTATGTACAAAGGACTTTACCTGCTTTCTCAGCAGAGCAGCAGAATTGTTGAAAGTTCCACTAAGGAAGGGAATGATACTGGAAACTGTTGGAAGTTGGAGTGAGGCAGAGGGCTGGAGCTGGTGGTCGCTGTTCGGTGCCAGTGGGATGTGACCATCTGTATCAGTGATTCCGTTCAGAAATGGTCTTTTGAGAACCTCTCAAAGCAGGCTTCTCTCTGCTTTTTGGTTCATATTGTCCGGTGAACTTGGAGTGCACAAACAGGAGATGGTTTTGGGTGAAACCTGAACTAAGAGATGCAGTCCTGAGGTAGACCTAGTGTTCCCCAGGCGCTGGTAGGCGTGCAGTCCCTGGGGCCACTTGAGAACTAGCCTGAAGCCCTGAGCACTGAAAAGAGGACCTCAGCTTGAATGTTTGCATTCCACAGGCCTGTTCCTGTTGCACTTCTCTGCTTCCTGATGCAGACATGGCGTGTATCGCCCTCTGGTCTGCCTCTCAGAACCACTGCTCCAGCCATCGTTTTGAGACCATGGAAGTCAGGGAGGAGTAGTGCTGCTGTTATGACATGCTTACTGTCATAAAACTGAAAAAATCCACGAGTCTTACCGTGGCAGGTGTTGTGCAAACAGTTAAAATGATGTTCCCTGCTTTGGCTGATCTAAAGTGCAAAGCAGGAGGCAGGTGGATACAGATAAATCCATGTATGTATTCAGAAGCAGATGGACAGACAGTTATGCAATGATGTTGTACAATAGGAGAATATGACTTTCCGTAGTACTACAGTGCCACAGGTCTCTTTCCAGAGATTTGAATACAAGATGTGCTTCTTGATCAGTTGGGGAAACTTCAGAAACACAAATCAGCTGAGAACATGTGTCTGTATATTCAGTGCAGAAATACTGATGCTCCCTGACCTGTCTTCTGCCCCTGTCTTGTGCCCCTTTAGCACAAGCTTTGTGCTAATGAAGCAAACAATAAGTTTGTTTGGTATGGTAAGTCTGAGCATCAGCTTCACTTCTTTTGGCTTTGTGTTTGAAAGGAAGAGACTATAGAGATCAGAAGACTGACTCAATTTTTTTCTTAGATTGTGAACTTCTATTGCACACTAAATAAGAAAAAACATTATTAATATTGTTGTGTTAAATATTAAAGTCAGGAGATGTTGCAGTTAAAGTCACTTATGTAACCTTAATATGCCTCCCTTGTGTGCTGCGTTATGATTCAGTCCTTAATTAAATTTTTCTGCTGTCCTTCCTCTTGTTTCATTTAGTGTGTGGAAGTTGGTACTTGGGTAATGAACGCCTCCTCAATGTTTTTCCTTTCTCATTGTTCGACATACAGCCCTATTCCTTTTTAGATCACACTCTCTGAACTCTGTTTTGTGAGCACTGTTATTGGTTAGACTCTTTTAACAGCAGTGTACAACTTTTTATATTGCATTATAGTAACCAAGTGTTTACTATATAGCAATGAATTTGTCTGCTAAGCTGAGTGGTGAGGCCTTATCTCCATTTTGCAATTAGAAAGTGAGACAAAGTAGAGAAACTACCCAACAACTTCTGTATACTTGAAGTGTTCAAGCAGCTTATCCTTATTTTTGTTGTAAGCGCTGTGTCGTGGGTGAAATATCTCACATGGTGATGATTTAGCAACAATTTAAGGTTTGTTAATGGTGCGAGGGAAATCAAAGATTTTCAGCAGCATTTAATGATCAATTAATTTAAAGATTAACAAAGTGATTAATTTAAAGATTTAACAAAGTAAAATATGATTAAAATAGTGACTTAACCTTGTCATTCTTGAATCTGTAATTCACACTAACTTAACACAAGGTGTCCTAAATATACATATACAACGAAGCATGCAAAACACACACAGGTAGACAAACAATCACCACCAAAATGCTTGGATCCAGTGAAACACATAAGCAGGGAAGCTAGTGTATAGTCAGAAGGTTCTCTCTTCCTTTACTAGTCAATTTTACCCATGACCCCAGCAACAGTAATTTTAACAATATGCAGTGCTTTGGTGTACACCATAAACCCAACCATTGCCCTAGGATTAAATCACAATGGGATAGTTCTCTGTGCTCTAAAGCATAGAGTGTGGGGCCACCAAGAGGTGGGAAAGTGGTAAACTGATGAAAATGCATGTGTTGTGCATGAACAAGGTTTTATTTGTGAAAGTAATGCTCTTGAACCTCAAGGTGTTTGTTTAGACACAGAACAAAATATTTGCCACTTGGAAATCTACCCCAACAATACTCCTGAAACCATAGTCATATATATTGGAAAAGGACATATTTGCATGTGAACATTTTGTAAACCCTTATTCATAGGCAACTTTGTTTGTAATGTGACCACCCAGTTCAGTCTGTGTGTATGTAATTTATCTGAAATTATTGGTTGTGGTTTTAGTTTCTCTGTGCCAATAACTACCTGTGATGACTTAAATCAAGCATTGGAAAGATGAACTATACTGTGAAGACATTTATATATAAATATATACATTTATATCATTTATATATCAAATAGTTCCCTGTGAAAGTGTTTCTCTGTTGCAGTTTATGCTGTGCTATTTCTGAGTGCTTTTTAAGTGGGCATTTTCTAGAAGGGGAATAAGGGAGCTTGAAGATGATGACGTACTATAACACTTCTGTTAAAATAACAAATGTGTTTATTACTAGATAATGTGAAACGCTTGAGGGAAGTGTCTGATTACCGATGTGGAATCTCAGCTTAAGTAAAGCTTAAAGAAAATCCTTGTTAAATTTTGTCCATCACAATCAGTACCTTTTGTGTGGGTAATACGCTGGTGCTCTTGTTAGTATAGTTCTTAATCTTTATTTTTGAGTGTTAGTTTTTGTTTCTGTTGAAGTGTGAAGCCTTTCCATAGTCATATGCTCCTGGTGCAAACTTAATTCTTCTTGTCCTGGTCTTGCTAGATAAAGCTTGCAGCAATTGTTGTAGGTATCTTTTTAGAAATGTAATTTCTGCACACCCGATAATGTTTCTGTTGAATAATTACCACTTTCTGTAAAGAAAGTGTGCTCATCTATCCTTTGAAAGGAATGCTGGAGGAGACTTGGGGTGGGGGTAATTTGTTCTTTTTTTGGTCTCTCAAACCTGTTGTTTCACTCCAAAATGTGCCTGCGTGAAAGATCCCATGATCTGGTTCTACCACAGCTCAATACCGGAGATCAAAAAAAAAGTGTTTACACTGTGATGTAATAAAGCATCTAAATGAGTTGCTTTAGTTTGCTGTAAGGTTTTTGTTGAATTTTAAAAAAGAAATGATGTTTGTTTGTTTAACTAAATAGGCATACAGCCATTACTGGCCTCCTGTCAGTATAGCTCCTTCTCTTTTATCCACAGGAGTGTCATTTGCACAACACTTGCTCTCCTGGCAATCAACTGTTACAGCCAATTGAACAAGGAAATGCAAGAGCAGAATGTGCAGGTTTGCCCTGCTAGACCCTAAGGCTTTTCTCCTCCTAGCTTATTATTTACCCTTCTTAGTATGTAGAAGACCCAGGCATAGACTAAGACCCTGGGGTATAAAGTTGGAAGGAAAATGTATCATACCCTCGTGCACTTCTGATGTAATGGCAGATCTGGGGAAGAAACTTGTTTTTGTCATTAAGTGCATCATAAGTACTTTAGGCAAAAATGAGACCTCCAAACAGAACAACACAAGACTAAAAAGCCAATCTATTTGAGTATTTGAATTTTATTTTGGAGCAAGTAAATTTTATGTTTAGAGAAAGACAGATGTGCACGACCATGTATAGGTTATGTCACTGATGATACTGATCATATGTCACTGATGATACTGATCATATGTCACTGATGATACTGATCCTATTAAAATATGATGCTTTACAGTTGAGCAGTAATTATACCCAGACATTGTATTGTTAATGAGAACCTGAGAACTAGGCCATACACATATATATAAATATATATATAAACTATGCTTAAGAACCTGTGTCTGAGTTAAATTATTATTTTCTTTTTTGTTGCACATGAATATATGGGGAAAGTGGATAAACCTTTGTACACATTTAATACTGTATTTGTTTTCTCATATGACTGAAGTGTTGGTGAAAATAGGAGGAAGTTGTTAATGAGAATCGGTACCAGAGGTCTAAGATACAAATGCAGCAAAATCATCTGCTGGATTGTCTGTAAAGTCAGCTAGAAGCATCTTGGTTCTGTTGTGAAGAAATACCCTATAAGAGGAATTTCTGAAAGATGTGGAAAAGTTTTTTTTTCTAGAGGCATTCATTCCTTGTGCAAACATAAGAGGTGAGAAAGTGAATACCCTTCCTCTTGACACAGAAACTTCGAAATCAACACTGCGCTTGTACCTGATAGTCCATATTTTGGAAATATAAATCTCTTTGCATTCAGCCTGACCCTATTATAAGTCACTAATTAAAAGATTAATTCAGGTACTTCTGCCTGAAGTCGTGTGGGCAAGACTGCTGGCTGGGAAGGCATCCAAGAACGCAGCTGGTTTGGGAGGCTGGGGAGCGGTGTTAATACCCGTGGCACAGTTGTCTGTCGTGGCATTCCGGAGTAAACAGCTTCAGATGGATGAGCAGAAGGGGTTGGGGTGTATCTGCTGTGTTACAAGTGTTTCTTCCTTTGAAATGAATTCAGTTTGAGTGCTACTTTGCAGGTTTAATGCTGCCCCATGGCCTGTTTTTGTTTAATTTCGGGTGACCCTTCTTTCCCCCAAAATTTGATGTTGGCAAATAATTATCCATTAAAACTCTTCCTCATCCTGAACAAGCCTGAGGAGCTTTCTCAAACAGAAATCTCAATAGAAGCAGTTTTAGTAAGTAATACACATGAAAATGAGCAGCAACCAGACTACTATAACGATGTGTCTACTCAAGGTTTTTTATGCAAATGCTGAACTTGTGTTTGTGGTGTACAACATCTGTCCTTCACTGATCTGCATATCCACCTATGGAGAGGTGGCAAAGGCTATGATAGCTTTTTTTTTTTTAAAAAAAAAAATGTTACTCCAGTGTCCTGGAAATTACAGACCAGCACATCTGATTTTCATACCAATGATACTGCTGAAAACCATATAAAGGAACAGAAATTGTGGATATTAAATAACTGTTATATGTTGAGAAACAGTCATAAGCTCTTTAAGAGTTGCCATACCACAAAAATGTACCGGAATTCTTTAAAGAGTCAGAAAGCCACCAGTCTGTACCCTGGAGAGGTTCAAGGCCAGGCTGGATGAGGCTTTGAGCAACCTGGGCTAGTGGAGGGTGTCCCTGCCCATGGCAGGGGGGTTGGAACCTGATGATCTTTAAGGTCCCTTCCAACCCAAACCATTTGGTGATTCTATAGAGAGTGATTCAGTCAACACAGTGTGTTTATATTGGGAAAAACGATCGATGGGTCCCTATATTAAAAAAAAAAGGGGGAGGGGAAGCCACTGGTTAATGTTTTTATTTCTATGATTGATGTTTTTATTTTTAAAAACCAACAACAAACCCCTTCAAGGTCTCATGGAATAAATAGGAATCTTTTGGACTAGATTTCTAGATGAACTTTTCCAGTTGAATCTGTTAGTAAATGATTTGTGAAAAGAGGATGTTGAAATGTACAGCTGGCTCATGCCTTAAAGACATCAGAACTAAAATGGACTGTGAAGAGTTGTAATGCTTTCTAAGGTGATTAAAATGGCATATGAAAGCCTGTCAGAAGAACCAGTTCTAATTATACATGAACAGTAATTCTTAATTGGCTACATTTGAAAAAAGATCTTTGCGGTAATTCTGGATTTGAGTTTAGTGTTAATTCAGATACTAAGTTGTCTAAACAAAAAGAAGCAAACAATTTTGGGAATTAAAGTTAATTAATAGTTTGTAATAAAAGAAGAGAACAAAATAGAAAGCATTATTTATGCTACTGCGTGCCCTTGGTAAATCTTATTACTGGATGCTGTGTGATTTTTCTTTTTGCCTTATCAGAAGGGTAGAGGTCAGCTACAAAAGATACCGAGAAAGGCAAGGAGAGCAATCAGGTCTCCTGGATGGCTTTTGCATGGGATGAAAGTAAATAAACTGACTCTCAATATAGAAAACCACATGCCCTTACTAATTCCACTGAAGTCTGTAAAGTCTTTGAATAGCAGGGAGATGAAGAGGGAATGATTTGTTCCTTATGTCTCCTAACAGAATGGGGAGGTATTTAATGAGGCAGCAAGTTATTAAATAAAAGGAAGTACCTTGTCGTATGCCAGATAATTAAATTGTAGAACTCCTTTCTGCAGGCGATATAGTGAACCAAATGTAAAAAGAAACTTCGAGCATCTGGGAAAAATAATGTCAAAAAGAAGTGGTCCGTCAGGGTTATTACACATAATGTTTGGGGTAGTGTGTGATCCATGAAGCCCCCTGGCTCAGTAATGGTAGGAGATGGGGAGACTGCAGCACAGGAAGGATTCCTGCTGTTGTGGACTGTTGTGCACTCTTCAGCTTAACAGATGCTCTGAAATTCCCTTCTTAGCTGTAAAAAGTGTTCTTCAACTTGAACGAGGAGACAGAAGCATCCATTCACCTGTTCTGCCTTTAAAAAGTCATTTCCTTCCCAGTAGAGAGGCTGAATACTTACTCTTAAGTATTTGGTCAACCTGAAAAGGTTTCCCAGAGTTTTAATTACTTTAATTGATAGTATAGCACTGTTGTCAAAGTGTCCTATTTTGATCCTCTCAAAATGTAAGCTGTAATTTCTGCTCCAAACTGCTTTCTGCCTTGAAATATTAATTGGTCAAATTGAAGTCTCTTAGATTTCAAGGGTTTTTTGCCATGCTTTAGGCTAGGAAGCTGTTTTGTCCTCTGAAGATAAAAGGTGTTTTGTTTGACATCTGTGAGCTAACCACCTGAAAAACAGTTTATGAGACTGAAGGGAAGGAGAAAAAGGATCTGCCAGGATCTAGAAATGTGTTTACAGCATAGATGTATAGAAAGCTTGCGCGAGCACACACAGGTAAATAATGAAATGTTCACTTGCTCGAGCTCCCCTATTTGCTATTCCTCACACACTGACCTATACTCTTAAATTACATTAAACAGAAAAGCTAACAAAAATTCGTTGAACTTGCTTAGCTGTTTGCTTTAGCTGCGGTGGTGTGTGTTTGTATCTTTTTGTGTTTCCTTTATGCCATACCAAGCAAAGAAATCTCTAAGCTCTCAATTGCTAGGTAGAAGTCAGCCTGGTACCTGTAGATCTCAGAGGACTATGTGGCACAGAGAGGAGCAGAAATGTGTGGATGCGTACATGCACAGATATTTTAAATTAATCCCGTCCTAACTGGGTTACTGCGGAGCTCAAGTACCGCCAGCACCATGGTGAGTTTCAGAACATTTGCACTTTTCCTCTGGGAGCATGTTATTAGGTGATCTCAGTTTTTTTTTATATAAAAAGTGTTAAGAAAAAAAAATTAAAAGGAACAGAGTGCATCCTAAAAGTGCTTGAAACAGAAGACTGTTAAGCTTTACGTTGGACTCATGGGTTTTGAATCTTTAGTAGTACTTGACATTTGCAACCCGATAGAATAACCTCTTTCATTGAATTACTGGAAATCACAACTGAAATTGTGGCTGGCAAAAGGGACATTTAAGACTGAGTTCTGAAAAAGCTAGCGCTCTCTTAGGCATAATTTATCCTTATACTCATTATATTCCCTATCTTCCCTGTTTTCAGTAAGGTATCTCCTAGTCCCTGTGAGAAAGGCAAAGCAATGATTACTGGTGTGGGAATTTTCTAGCTATCGTTTTCTTTGTCTCAGTAGTTCAGACCCAAGAACTCATTTTTAATGAACAAAAGTTCTTCTGATAATCCTTCTATTACAGTTCAGTGCACAGAGAATGCAGATTTTTAAACTCATTTTTCTAAATGACAGCAGTGTGGGATTTGGCTAAGATATACTTCATAGGAAAGGAATAATGCAAATTAAGTAGATAATGTAAATAGAAATTTTACCCTGGCAAGTGCTAGCATGTAAATTAAAACAAAGTCAATTTTTTTAGCTTTATGATGAAACACAGCAACAGTTTTAATGTCTCCTCAATTGTAGACTGAAGTCAGAGATTCTGCATCGCAAAAGAGAAGTTTTCCCAGTTCTGATATTTTCTTTAAATATGAATATTTTATTGAGATTTGTGAGCTACTAAGAAAGCGAAAAGTATACTGACATACCCTGTGTAGTAAAGGATTTGTTTTGACTTGCTCAAATAGATTCTTGGTGAAACAGTATCACTTCTAACACAGTTTGAGCTGTTGTTTCTTCTGATGGGAGTGGTAGGAACACTAGGCTAGAATCTCATTCCTCTGATGTTCAGAAAACTGAATGCTCTATAAAGCATAGTCTGTCCTATGTAGTTAGTGGAAAGGAGCAAGCACCAGGAGATAACTCATGTTCAGTATTTAGGAACCCAGCTTAATTTTTCTGAGTTGTCCGTTGAATGATTATTTATTTCTGTTGATTAGGTAAATAGGCTGTATTATATTTTCAGTGGAAATCCTTTTAGTCTAAACACATTCATGGTCATTTTGTGGAATTATGGAAAGCAGAGCATGTTTCCATCAGACGGGATTTTTTTTAAAGTGAAAAAACGGCAGGATTTAAACTTGGTAAATGTGATAGTTTTTCATCCACAAAGACTTAAATACAGCAGTGAAAATAATAACACCCATCCATGGTTTTAGATTAAGAATATCTTAAGGTAGTGAGGTATGTATGAAAAGCTGATGATGAGGAGTTCTGCCAAAGAGGAAATTATTTGGGTTGTTGATGGTAATTTGGCAGATTCATCCAGAGGACAGTACTGGGACTGTATGAGGTAATATTTTAATTCGGAATATGGCCTGAAAAGGTGTCCACTGATTAAATTTGTTGATGAGATGGTGCTAAGATGTGTTATGAATACAAAGAAGAACTGGAAAATTGTGCATGAAAAACTAGATGAGTTGAAGACTAAAGCAGTGCGTTGGTGTTTACTTACTCATAATGCCAATTTTGTGTAGTGGGGGACCAATAGTAACCTCTATAGAGCGCATAGTTGAACTGGAGATGCCAGGTGAAAGATGGTCAGGAAGTTTTAATTGATCGTATGACAGTATGCCACCAATGTGATGAAGCAAAGATGAGTGCACTTTCGAGCTGAATCAGTGAGTATAGAAATAGGAATATTTGATGTTGCTACGCTAGGCACTGGTGTGACTCAATCTGTTCTGTAGATAATTTTGATCTTCCACGTTAGATAGTCAAACCATTAGTAAGTAAGTAGAGTAGAAGAAAAGACAACTTGTCTTACAAACCCCTGCTTGTATGTGATGTTGGGCACAGGTCAAAGTTGACATAAAAACATTAGCAATACTAATCTGAACACTTTTAAAAAAAAAAAAGCCCTAGTAGAAAATTGCCTTTATTGAATAAAGATGATCAATCTGCCTCAAGAGCTTTAAATCCAAGATCCAAACCAAAGTAATGTGTGTGAAGGTGGAGCTCTGATGGATGTTTCTGGAGAAGGGTGGAGACTGATACCATGGTGCTCTTTTTTCACCTGTTGAAGATCTGGTTCTGACTTTGAATGTGAGCATGGACTCCTTTAACCAAGAGACATGCTTATGTTTCCTTAGTTACTTACAGCAGAATCTTATCCTTTCCTTGCTACCAGCTTTCTCAGGAGCAGTGGTGGGAGAGGTGTTATGAAAAAGTGTCAAGGTATCAAACTATGAAAAGAAAAGAGACTGCATACCAATAAGATTTGTATTAATTTTTAGATATTCTGCAAATCAGCTTTAGATTAAATAGGTATTTTAATAGGGTGAAATGTTGTCACTTTAGACAACTTCTTCTAAGAAAGCAGTGCATCATTTGATGTTTTCTTAAGTTTAGGTTCTGTGGTGATGTGAAACCAATTAAGAAAATACACTGTTGCATTAACCTCGGAGAAACCCAGATACAATTCATCTTTTGCTGCAATATGAATGTAGCATAAAATATTCTAATATTTCTAGTTTAAGGTTAATAGCCAGATTTTGTCAATACATGTATAGGCAACATAAAAAAGTTGTGAAATCAATTAATTTATGAATAGCTTGATTTCATATTTACTCTGAAACATTTATGCAGCTCTTAATTATATGCATTACCATATTTTATCTCATCTTCATTAAAGAGACACAGATTTTATCAACTACAAATACCTCTGTGATAAAATTACCAGAAAAGTGATAAATAGGGTTTTTCTGGAATACTTCCTGCCCTAGTCAACCTTCATATTAACTTCCACAAATTCCTCTAATGCAACATTAGCTTAATATTGGTGGGATGCTTAGTCCAGAAAAGATGGGCTGGATCCTCCAGGTACCACTGGAGGAATGAAGCACCTGCAACTCCAGCACACTGTTCATTTGCTGTGTTTAGCAAGAAGAATATTGATGTTGTGAGTCCAGGTACAGTGATAATAGTATTTCTGGTTGTCAGTGAAATTAAGATTTGTCCTTCAGCTGTGCAAGGGAGTCACACAGACACACAAAAAAAGGAGTTGAATGCTTAATTACTGCTGGAAGAAATTGCGTAACTTGCACTAAAGACTCCCAAACTGTTAAATTACTTCAGCTGACATTAATCATCCCTGCTAGACTGTGATAATCATTATAAGTAGACTCTTGGTCCCTCTAGGGGTTTTTTCTAGTTTCATTGCTGACTATATAGAGGACCAGTGAGGAAAAGGCTATCCACTTCAGAGGGAATAGCAAAACCTTAGTTGTCAGACACTGGCTTGGGTACTTTGCAAGTATTGTACATCTGGATGGAACGTGTGTGTGTTTTTTTTCCTCTCAGTTATTTTGAAAAGTGTATTAAAATGTTTTTAATTTCAAATCCTGATGTGGAAACTGAGTGTTCACCAAAAAAAGAACAGACACACTATGTCTTTTCATGTTGGTAATGCTTTTGTGTGATTTTGGTGAAGTCAACCTCTGTTGGGGTTGGTTTAGGTATCTTTAAAATGTGGGCTTCCTCTAACGTAAGGCTGTTGTGAAAGTGGGCCAAGGTTTGGTACATAAAAGGATGCTGTGGTTGGGTGACTGGGTTTAAAAGAAAGTCTTATAGGATCATTATTTTTCTCTCCCATTTTCCTCTCTGCTGCTGTTTATAATGCGCCCACCATCTCTCAACCCTTATTGCCTATTTATGGAAGATTTATTCCGTGGAAATGCTTTGGCTACTGTCTCCTGGTCTGCTTCCTTAGTGCTGATGGAGTTTTTCCATGTTTAGATAGATCTTTTAAATATTTGAGAAACAGAATGAATTTTCACTTAGTACTAATAATGATTTTGAAAAATCTTGGCTTGGATAATTTACTAATTTTTTTCTAGTATGAAACCACAGACTGTAGAAAATCGGTTATTGTCTCCGAAGGAGAAAGAGGTGCACGTCTGTGATGAGTTACTGCAACAGCCACCTGATGGTGAGAAACAAATATGCAGTTGTGAACAAGAGGTATATTTTTACCAGTTAAAGAGGTTTTTGTTATAATTACCACTGTTCACTAGTAAAACCATGGCTGAGCTTCCTAAGATTGTGAAAAGTGAACTTTGACTCAGAAGATTACTTAAGAAGTGAACAAGCAGAGGTGTAGGTAGTGCAGGTGAGGTTCTCTTCACTCCGGTTCTTTGCTGCGGTGGTTGCCTGCTCGGCTCTCTTTGAGGAAGACAGTGCTTGCGTTTGTTTGACATGACAGCTGTTTGGGTGTATTTCCACCGAGGAATTTCTTTGAGCTTTTTCGTCAGGGAGTAGTTAGGCTCAGTAGCAGCAGGATGACAGCTAAGGAGTAGGCTCCCTTTATGTCCCTTGCAGGCCAAGTTACTGGATCCCTTCTTGCGTCTGAGCTTTGCTGGGAGGCTGGGGACTGGGAGCGGACCCTGGGTTCATCCCTAACGCTCCCCATCCGACCCTGTGTGGGCTGGAGAGGAGAGCAGCAGGTTCGGCGTGTTTGCTCACAGAAGGACGCTCGGCTCTTCTGTTCTGTGCTGAGCTTTCTCTGGGGACCTGCCTGGCTTTCTCGGGGTGCCATCCTCTTCTAGAGGGAGCAGTTCGTGAACACAAGCATGTGCAGCTAACCTGATCAACAAGTCTTGATGTACCAGAAGTGCTCAAGTGGTCTCTTAACTGAGTAAGACCTTTTGACTACCTTGTAATACCCCAAATTTTTTGTTTTTCTTTTTAATCAAAACCACATTAGTTTCCCAATGAAAACAAAGAAAGTATTAGCTGCCTGTGAGCTCGTATCAGTAAAAGACGAATTTTAGAGAAATACTGACTGCTGCTTTACTTTCAATGCATCTAAATTGAAATAATACAAGTAGGAAGTGCCGAGGACTTTAAGTCATCAATGATAGGTTGGGATGTTTATTCAAATCTAAATCTTTTGCCAAATTGAATTTACTTTTATGCGATAGTAAAGGCCAAATGAATCACTGAGGGTTGCACTGTGCATAGAGGTTTCATTATAGAAACCCATGTAAGTGTCTCAGTCTGTGGACAGTTATTAATGCAGCTATAATCTAGAGGTCTGCATCGTGTCATGAAACAGATGCCTAATGGATGGTGTATTAATCGAAATTCTCCAAGGGCTAGTTTGGATCTCAGTCTCATTTATTTTGATTTTCATTAGGAAGCTGATTGTATGTGTGAGTGTCAGCATTGTGAAAGAATGTTGTAAATCTCGTGTGGGGAAAGCAGCAAATTCACCTCATTGGAAAAATAATATGCAAGGAGAGGAATTTTGCATGTTGTAGAGTATTTTACATCTTCTGAAAACTGATTTTTGGGGCAACATTGATCAGTCTAATTAAGGGAAATAAAACTCCTGACGTGACAGGCGTGAGTTCATGTCTGTGTAAACCTTCTTTTTAACTAAGCTAGTTCTGACATTTGATTTAGAGTTTTTCTTTAATGTCTGAAGGAAATGAGAGGAAAAATAAGACGTCTGCTGGTGTAGCGAACAATGTATCTATTAACTCATTAAAACAGCCTTACCAGACTTGTTTTCTTGGAAATTCTTACTGTCCGTATATTCTTCGTAATTAAAATGTCTTCGCTTCTTTATCTGAGATATAAAAATTAATATCTGGCAAAGAGCATGAAGTTAATTCCTTTTGCCCTCGTAAGTGTATATCTGTTCTGTATGAACAGAAATAAAATAAGCAATTGGATGGAATCTCTTCTAATCAATTGAGTTGATATCTTAATTTAATATTTATAGTTTTCTTGTAATAGTCTTACAATTACTGGAGTTTGTAGTGGGTGGAAACTCTTGCTGGACTGGCTGAGAAGTTCAAGTAGACACTGGTGGTGAGCAAGTGAAGTGAGCTGCCTTCCCTTCTGCAGTGAACCGGCTCTGGCCTCAACCTGGGCAATGGTGGCAGCTGGCAGTCTCCTTCATTGCCCTTTTGAAAGGAGGGGATGGATTGGTATTTTTAGGAAGAAATTTAAGCAGCTGTCTTGTCTTACATGTGCCCATGTGTTCTGGGAGAATTGGGCACTTGCACAGCAGTGAAATACACCAGAAATCCTATGTGAAAGGAAGGGAACTAATAAGAAAAATAGTACATTGCTTGTCTCGTTCATGCTGTCTTCACTTGATTCCTTCTAGTCTTGTTTGTGTTCCTTAGTTTATAATTTATTCAGGAACTCATTTCTGGTACTATATTTGTGATGCTGCATGTAAATTACTTACTATATTTGTACCTCAAAAGATTTTTGGTATGCCAAAGGCTGTTATTCTAAGGCTTCTAGTTCTTAACGTGATATAGGACCAGATCACAGTCATTTTCTTGCAGAACATATTAGATACTTTCATGAGAAGAGATTTTTATTTAAAAACTTGTATTTCTTTAACCAAATGTTATGGGGGGAAAAAGTTAAGCATTTTATACCTGAGTATTCAGCTGTTTTCTCTTTCATTTATAACATAATTCAAACAGTATACATTTCTTAGTTATATGCACAATATAGATGTGTTAATTGCTGCTAGTTTTGATTTCTACAACATTATCTTAACAGCTAATTTTGAAAGGAACTTTATCTTGTGAGTAAAACAGTTCCTATTCCTGTTCACTGGAAGTATTTAAGTGCCAGAACCATACATCTACGTACTGTATTGTTCTGTAGAAATGAGAAATTCCACTTAATGTAGAGTTGGTGAATTATTTTCTCTAAAATGAAACTGTAATCATGTTTTTGTATAGTGAACTGTTTCTTTATTCATTGGTAATGCTAGATTGCTGCAAATACAAGTTGCTTGCAAGATGAATAGTAGAAGAGGCGAGGCAACTAATTTGCAGTCAAATAAGCTCTTACTCTGTATTTTTGCAAAGATGATTTTATGTGGTTTGAAATTTCACACATTCCTATGCAACACACTGATTTCACAAACTGAATGATTTCTCTTCATGTCTTCATCATCAGAAGAATCATGGTTTTAGTGCCTATTTGCCAAGATTTTGGTAACGTACTTTGGTAATGCTGTTTTGCAAAAGATCAGATCTTTCAAATGGCATTTTCCACGGCATTTCATTTGCTAATTGGTTCCCTACTCATAATCTTTAAAATGCAATGTTTTCTGTAAGAAACATTTCTACAGTAGTTCATATTAACGTAGTGCAAGAAGGGGAAGATGACAGGAAATTTCATTGAAAACATTGGTGCCTTAATTTTTTAAATCAAAGTATTTTCAGTGTGTGGCATACTTAATGTGCATGGGTAAAAGTTTTTGCACTAGATGCAGAACACAAAAAGAGGGAAAACCTCTCTGAGTTGTTATAAACTGCAAATTAGAAGTGGAGTGTAGAGAGAGAAAAAAAAAATGGACTGGGCAATGGTCTGAGCAGTGTAACCTAGCTTTGAAATCAGCCCTGCCTTGAGCTGTTGACCTGAGGAGTTCCCTTCCACCCTATAAATGCTTGTGCCGTTCTATGAAAGCTGAATTTGTGTGCTTCTCCCAAGCACTGCAACTGCTGTCCTCACTTTGTCTCTTTGGATGCATCTAGGCAGCCTTATCAATGAAGATATTTAAATTCTGTGGTAGAGAGAAAGGTGAGCTTCAAAATGAAGAGAATTGCGGATACTGCTGTTATTTGAAATAATGACTTGGACAAGTTGGCATTTTAACCTTCTATTTCTAGTCAAAAAGCTGAATGAAGCATGAGAATGGTTGTCTCTGGAAAGAATTCACAAGGCTGAGTTTTTCTGAAATGTTCTTGCTAATTGGGAAGAAATCAATGTTGTTTATGATAATTTATAACTCCCATTGTGTGAATGCCCATCTGAAGTCAGATTTAACGTATAGTTGCAAATAAATCTGGTCTTGCTCAGTTTCTGGGGCATGTCTCTTATCCCAGTAGTTCACTGCTTGCCATGCGATAGATTGGAGTCATGTGCTGGTTTGACTCCCAATACCTGAGAACTTGTTTTCCTGGTCTCCTGCCTAGAGACTGATTTTGTTTGTATTTTCATATTACTTGTTTGCAAAGAGTGCATGCAGTCTAGTAGATACATTTTAAATAAATAATCCTCTGGGTGACGATGGAAGTCTCTTAAAGATGAGTCAGTCACAGTCAACTGAAAGTCTTCAGATCAAATGTCAACCTTTAGGTGTTCAAAATAGTCAAAGAAAACATCAGCAAGAATAATAAGAGTAGAGAAAGAGATTTTGTTCCTAAATATATTTGAGTTGTAATGTGATCACACTTGAGGCTTTGGCCTACTGTCAGTGGGCATCGGTTTAAAAGTGAGTATATCCCTGAAAGTGCTCTTCCTAGCTTTGCCATTTTTTTCCCCACAAAAGAATTAAGATGTTTTTATTGCTTTCTGAGTCTAAAAAAGTGAGAAGCAGCTGTAGATCTAATCAACCCCTCTTGCAATTAGGGCTTAAAGATAATGATAAAAAAACTGAAATCTGTATGCGCAGAGGATGTTTAAAAATACTGAAGTAGAGAACTTTATGCCCCTCCCCAATACACAACCTGTGTGTGTATATGCACACAGCGTATTACATATACATGCATGTGTATAAATACGTATGACACCTCGCCCTCCTGAGAACCTGGGGTTGTTTCCACCCTGGAGCGAGGGACAAATTGTGTTCATTCCTATTAGAAAGTTCAGCTTTTGAGCTTTTGCTGTTCCACCCACCATGCCTCACTCCCTCGTCTTTGGATGCTCATTGGGTGGCAGTGTCTGCGTTTGACATTTCAGAAATATTGGTCGTTAGATGCTGGTACAGAGGGAGGAGGAGGAAGGAAGGCCCAAGCTTATGCTGCTCTGGGTTATGACTTACTAGCTGTGTAGCAGCGTAGCACAGACTACTCTCAGTGTCTGCCCTCTGTCTCCTTCCCTCGCCTTTAAAATATGATTATTTTCTGAAGTGCTTGTTGAAAAGGTGTTTGTAGACAGATGCTAAGAGCAATTAAAGGTTGGATCTGTTAATGAAAGCTATTTTGAAATCTAATCTCTCCTGTAGATTTTTTTCTGTCCAAAAAAATTGCTGTTCTGTTGAATTTTTCTAGTGGGATGATCAATGCCGCTGCACAAGGCACAGTGGAAGCAGCATGGATTTTATGTCCTTCTGAAGGAGACAAAGGACATGTGCCTGAAGCACTAACTTGCTTCTTTCCAAGGCGGTTGGTTGCTTGTGGGTGACCTAATAACCCATTACACTTCCAAAAAAAAAGTATGATCTGTAGATCTCTCTTTCTTGGTGCAGTATATAATACAGAAAGAAGCCTAACTTAAGAAGAATGGAATAAGTCTCCATAGTACTGGAATTAGATGTAGGACCATCCAGTGGGTGAACCTTTTCTCTAGGTGGCAGTCAACTCTTAGAAGATATTGGAGAAAGCTTGAACAAAAATAAGAGGAAATATAGAACTTATCCCAAAGTTTCTACAACTTCCTTTTTGATAATTCACTATAATGAATGTAAAGTAAAGAATTAGGCAGTGCTTAATAGATCAGAAAAAAAGGAGCAGCATATTGCCTGTTCAGGTGTAAGGTGTCTCTCTTTTGCATGGGATGCATAAGTTCTTTTTAAATTTTAAGACGAACATATTGTAATTATTGAAACTGTAGTTTCTGTTTGAGGTCACGACACATCTCTGTAGCGGACACACTTTTTCTGCCTCTGCTTGCAGGGGGGTGTTAATCCAATATTTTTAAAGCATATAAAATATCAGAAAAAAAAACCCATCTCTCTGGCTCTGATGGCACTAATGAAAGAGCAAACTAGGCATAACTGCCTGAGCCTGTGGTGTTGAACAGATGGAAAGACTTTCCCTCTGAGCTGTTGTACAGGGTGTTCAGGACTCTGCTGGATTGCAGGACTCTACAATGGAGTGCATGGCCAAAGGAGTTTATTGTGGGAGACAAACTGGTGGAGAGAGTGCCAGCCAGAGCTAAAGGTTGAGAAGAAGGAAGAAACCCACTGAACAGAGAACAGTACAATGCTAAATAGCATTAATACTTTCCCACGAAGCAGACAGCTACTGAATAAATACTGCATTAATCAGGAGACATCAGATACATTGAGGACAATGTTTCAAATTTGGAAGCCTCATACTGGTATTTTTGGGAGTTCTAGGGATTAGGGATATTTCATAATCAAAATATGTGGCTGTAATAATATAGTGATGTCAACTTATTGTAATATATGTGATGATGTAAAGTAGTAGAAAACCTATTTTCTTAAAAAAATGCAGGAGGAGAGCAGCAAGAAGATGAATCCTTATGTTTAATACGTAAAGCATTTATTTTATAAATGGACAAAAACCTGAACAGTTCAAACACTGTTAATTTAGCTGCATGCTCACATGTGTGGAAGGTGAATTTTGGGGATGGTACATTGTAAGTAGATTATGAGCTTCAGAAGATATGATCACATTTCAAATAAAATGTTTTGTGTCACTGGTGGTGGAGACTATTTTACATTCTAAAAAGAGTTCTTTTCTTTTTAATGATATTCATAAGCTCACACACAGAATTTTCACAGTGACAAGGAACAATTGTTTCTGTTCCCTTTTTCCAGACTTATATTAAATGCATTAGGAGCATTCAGAGTGTTATATTTTTTCTTTTTTTTTTCTTTTCTCCTTTTCTCATCTGCAATGCTGGCTGTGTTTTGCAAGTGGTATGTTCCTGCTTTGACTCTTGACTTTGCTTAATCCTTGGTATGACTGTCTGGGGCTGACTTTGCAGATGCTTGTTGCCTCCACTCTACTTTGCGTTAGCAGTAGTAATTTTGTCTTTATTGACAGAGTAATTATAACTCCAAATGGCATTCCCCTTAATTATTGATATATAGGAATGCAAAATATTCCCTCTTAACTGCTTAGTTGTGCTTTGATCATGGGGGAACTTTTTTGCTATAGACATAATTACATAGGGTCGTTCAGCTCCTCACAACTGTTGTCAACTCTCCTGCCCTCAGCCAGCCTGTCCTGAAGGCAGAGGGAGGGCAGGACAGGGTGTCCGGAGTGGGGCAGGACAGGGTGTCCGGAGTGGGGCAGGACAGGGTGTCCGGAGTGGGGCAGGGCACTCCTGGGCTGGCAGTGCCCCATACCCTGGCGTGGAAGTACCCGAGTGCTCTTAGGGCAAAGAAGCGGCCAAAACAGAGTTGAGCTCTGGTTATATTAAGTTTGATCATGTTCAAGGTAAATAAAGAGGGAGGCTTTTTGTTTTTTTTTTAAGCTGCTGTAATTGATTTCCTACCTCCTCCCTCTAAACCCACAGTTATTTTAGTGTGGTCATGCTTTGTGCCATTTTGACTTTTGTTGAAACCGCTTATTTCATCAAGTAGCTGACGTATGTGGAGTAAAGAAATTACTTGATACCTGATTTTATCTTACTGCAGTGTAAGTCTTATTACCACCTCTGCAGATCTGTTTTTAATTCAGACATTTCTTACAAATGCTGATATATGATCAGTTGGTTTGGCAGCAGGCTTATGGCATTGGTAAATTCACTGCTTCTAACTAGGTTGTGTAGCGGAATTTTCTAGTAATAAGTGTAGTAAAAAACCATAATGGAGCAGGAACTTTTTTTATTTGTGTGTTCAATAATTTCTATAATTCATCTTCATAATCTCCCGCAACACAATAATTTGGTTTATAACAGTTTGCAGTGTAGCATTTTATAAAGGCTTGTATTTTTTTTAAATGTTAACGAAGTAGAAAGTAATAATAATAATAAAATTCCCTTCTCCATTACTTTTTGCCTTTCCTTTTCTCTTTTGGATCGCTTCCTTCTTTGCCCTTTCTTTAATCTGTAAATTAGTATGCTAGCTGTTTCTAGTGCTTCATTTGTTTTAAGCATCTTTTGTATTATTTCCATTTTGCTCATCTCTGTCTTTTAATTGTTACAGTGCACTGCTGGTACTTCAGAAAATAGATTATCAACATGTGAAGATAATGCTTTCCTCTGTACTTCTGTTACACAAGGGTTATGGAGATGTTGGTGCCCTATGCAGCCCAGTTTCATGTCAGCAGCTTGGTTGTAGCGTGTCGCTCACTAACTAATGAACGTAATTAGTTTGAAAACTAAAAAAAAAAAAGAATGCTTTTGAATTGGTTTTGAGTAGTACACTACAGTAAATAGACTTTTAAAAAATGTGCATGTATATGTGTGTGTATGTACAAAAAAGGATGCTTAGACGAGGTGATTAAGACTGAAGAACCTAAGCTGACATTATCCTTGTAATCTCCTTCTCTCATTTAAAACTTGTGTTTTAGGCTTTTAGTTGCAAAGAGCTTTACAAAATACTTTTTTTATAAAGATACTAAAGATCACAGGTAGCTCTCCTTTGATTTGCTGTATTTACTGGTGCCCTCTTGATGAGCATCGGTTAGGCGAGGAGGCTCATCTGTGAAAGCAGATAACTGTATTTTCTGTAGTCCTTTTTTAATTGGAGAACTTTGAAGTTGCTGCTGTTGCTCTTCTTTGTAATCAGCTTCAAAGGAAATTTTTTTTTTTTTCTGAGGGGGTTTTGCATCACAAGATCATGCGGTACTGCAGCACTGATAAGAAAACTCCCAGGACTTCTCGCAGTATTGTGAATGAATGTAATACCGTAATAACTTGCAGAGTGTGGAGACAGATTGCAGTTTTTTGCTCTTTTCAGTGGAAAATATAGATCTGGAATTTATAAAGAATGAATTGTTGGTAGGTCACTGTTTTGTCTTGGTCAGACTGAACAGAGACTGTTATTGTACAGCTGAGAACTATTAGATGGAAATGCTTTCCTCTGAATTCACTTACATCACCATCATCATCTCTTTGTCTTGGTGTGCTCCCAAATGATTTTGCTCCCATCAGCCAGAAACAGATTCCTATGCCCAAGTCTGCTATAATCTCTTAAATCTGCAGTTATCAAAAGAGTGCAAAATATCTGTTATATTGCAATTGGAGGGCTAACCTGCCTTTCTAAAACTACTTTGAAAAGCTGGTTACTTGATTACCTGAATAATTCCTTCTTGTTTCAGTGCTGCAGGATTTATTTCCTTAATTTCCAACTGGAGTTGTTGGCTGGTGGCTGGCTGATGCCTTGGGCTCTTGCCATTTTGTACTTCTGCTTCCCCATTATAACTCTTCTTTAAATACCAGATTGTGTGTCTTTTTCTGGATAAAGTGGAACAATATTTTCTAGAAATAGTCTTGCTTTTACTGGTGCTGGTCTCTTGGCTTGGATTCAGTTGCATCTCTTCTTCCCATTAATTGATCCCACTCCATCTCCACTGTGTCTTGCTTCCAGCAGCTCTAAGTGCTGAAGCTTTTAGCTGCTCTCTTACCCCACGCTTGCCAGATGGCATTGCAAGGAATCACCGTAGGTGTGGTGGGTATAGTCTTCCCAGTTTCAATCCAAGCACAACTTACATACAAAAGAGGCATTTGTATTCCAGGCTGAGCTCGGTAACGTTCCCCACGTTCTGCAGGGTCTGTCTCCAGGGTCATCAATCATTGTGGCTAAACAAGGAGAAGGACAGCCAAGAAAACTCTGCTCAGTGGACATGGCACATAGCAATTATGTCAAGGCAATTGAGACTTTAAAAAAGCAAAGGCTTAAACAGAAGCTGGTAAAAAGGGCAGATGTTTCTAATTTCATTAGTAATTCGGAGCTTAAGTGAGGTAATTTGTATGTGCCACTTCATCATCTCTGTGTCCTCCTGTCAATACCCATTCTGTTGTCAGGAGACCATGCTTCCTGAACTTTCTGTTGCTTGCCTAATTCTCAGATTTAGCTCAGATGTGTTGTGCTGCATGGCGTACAGTATCCTCATCTTGCTAATAAGACCAAAAATTTGCCAGCTGCTGGAAGAAATCTGGAAATATTCGGAAGTTTCTAAATGTTAAATAACATGTTTTTCATTGATTCAGGTTTTTCCTTCTTTTTTCAGTTGTAATTTATTATGTTTTAGAGATTAGTATTTCACAATTTTCATTTCCAAAATGTAAGACTGGTAAGTGAAAGCCTGCAGGAAATACGACATTACCTTTAAAAAACATAAACCAAAGCCACTTCTAATAAGTACATTTGCAAAGATGCTACTGTTTGCATAACAGAGTGGATCTCAAGTTGAGCTTTTTGTTTAAGATTGTTATAAAACTACTTATCCCCGAAATACATCCTTTCTTGTTGTTATTGAGGTTTTACAGTTTTGAAAACCCATGTGTTCAGTTCATACTTCAAGTTGGGCAGTAAGCATTTAAAAAGCAAGTGAAATATAGCATTTGGTATGCTTTTATTTCTTCCCAAATAGACTAATTGATAGACTAATACAGTTACTTAAATACACTAAACAACTATAATTTGCATTTTTTTAAGTAGGTTTAATGTTTCTCATACTTTTCCAGTCATTCTTCACTCTAGGGAATTTCTACAGAAATTTCCAGTAAGAACTTCCCTCTTGCAGTGTGTCTGGCAGCTGCTGTTTTCTCAGAGCGGGGATGCTTGCTGGAGACTGCTCGGAGAGGTCACTGTAAAGAAAGCATTCTTTCCATCTCTTGTGGGATTAGCCCGTCATCCGTTCTTTCTGACAGCATGAATTGGCATCTGTCCCTCATTCTCTGGTTGTTAGAATCTATAGGAATTGGTGGCTGCTTCAGGCAGAACATTTCTGTCTGATTAACTGAATGGAATCGGATCGGGTATGTTTTAGCAATTTAAATGTTGAAAGGAAAGTTTTGCATATCTCAGAATGAGAAAATTTGAACTGTGTTATAAGATATGGTTAAAACTGGATCCAAACCGGGTTGATTTGATTCAAATGCACAGATAAGGGCACCTAAGAAAGTTCAGTGATACTCTTGAGGGAGAAGGAGATTAATAAAAATCTCAAGTTCAGTCTACAGCTGTTAGTGAAGAAGTGTTCTTGATGTCAGATGATATACTTTGTACATCTCCAATCCTTAATTTCAGCTGGTTTTACCATCCCTAGTGCATACTTTAAATTATATGGGTTTTCAAGTAGATTTTTCTTGATAACTTTAGTAAAGGAAAGATGAAATGGGGAGCTTCTGTTAATAAGACAGCCTGAAGCTACAGACTTCCAGTATCCAGCGTGTCACTAGTGTTAGCCTAATAGTGCAATACCCCTGCGTGATTTACTAAAATTCTGTTACTGAAACTAATGGCGTTAACCGGTGCTGTGGGGAGAGAGCCATGAACATAGTGAAGCCTGCTGTAAGGAATTTAGAAGGCTCAATTTGTATTCTTTCTTTCTTTCATTTATTATGATATCTTAGTATATGGAGACACAAGTGTTACAGTTGGCAAAAACTGAAAAACAGCTGTTAAATAAAACATGCTGTGGAGGAGAAGGGAAGATCCCTTTCCCAATTTAAATGGAGCAAAAAAACCCCAAACCAAACATTCAGCACCCCTACTCATTTGAACTCTGATTTTAAGGGGAGTTCTGGAGATTCCTGCTTCTGTATTGGTATAAGACTATAAGTCAAGTCAGTAATAATTCTAAACAAGGACCAAAGGATGAAAATGACATCAAGACAATGCAGTTAAAAAAAAAAAAGTGTTTGGCATGAGTAACTCAAATACAGTTGTTTATGTTTTGGATTGCACAATTAGGCAACATTTTTAGATTAGGAGTCCCTGCCCATGGCAGGGGGTTGGAACTTGATGATCTTTAAGGTCCTTTCCAACCCAAACCATTCTGTGATTCTATGTTTGAGGTTTATAAATTAAAATATCAAACAACCTATAGCAATGAAAAATTGTGTATTCAAAAAACATCTTTGCTGCAAGTGTAATTTAATATTCAGTAGGAACGATACAGGTCTGTTGTGACTATAGTCAAATGTCCAGAAATGTGGTAATGATTATTAGTTTATACAATAATCTGGAGATGTTCAGGGAGAGATACTTGTAAATTCTTATAATGACAAGTGTACATTTCAGTGACCACTTATGGCACCTGCTGATGCTACTCTGTGTCAGCATGTGCCGTTTCCCACTGATTGCTGGTGTGCTTTAAAGAATGTTTTGTTTCTTTTCAGATTAGTAGAGTACAGTTATGGTACAGCTGATTGCAGGCAGTTTCTGCATCATATATTCAATTATTCCATTTCAAATGCTAAAGAGGAATTTTTAATTTTTTTTTGCCAAAATGAGCAAAAGTACTTAATACAGGCACACAGTAGTTCTAAAGGTTAAAAGTTCAGCTCTTAGCTCCTTCACCAAAGTGCAGGTATAATTTCTTCCATTATCCATCTGGAAAGTTGCACTGTTTCCACTTGTAATTTTTAAGTTTCAATGAACAATGCATAATAGTTATTTTTTAATAGTTAAACTAAGATTAATCTGGTTAGTCTGTTAAATATCAGCAGGATTAACTTCAGCTAGAAAAAGATACCTCTAAGCAGAGATGTGAATAATGAAACCAGTAATGGCAAGGTCTCAGGAATGATTGGAAGGATTCTGCATCAACAAGGTGGTAGTTTAACCTCAAATAACTTTTTGGCATATAGCATCTAGAATGGATAAAGGACTTTGTCAGAGCTATCCCTTTAATCCTCTTCAGAATCTGTAGGTTGTTTACAATAGATTGAAAGCATGTTTCTTATTTAAAAAGAGCAATAATTATTTGATATTTTGCATGTGCAAGAATATTGCATGGAAATGAATCCTCACAACTGGTGCTGGTCACGTGTCAATATTATGGTTGGATTCTGCCTTGGATTCGCTGCAGATATTTGCTAGGTTGATGTACTTTACAGCAAGAATTAGCTTTTCATTTTGAATGCTGACAGTCAGCCCAGTCAGCCCTCGGGCAGTGCCCAGCACAGGTTGTTCAGTCACTTTTGTCAGGAAGAGCAGCACAGATGCTGTCAGAACAGGGATTTTCTTTCGAGGTTGAAGGTCTGTCAGACCACTTTAACATCTGACTGTTGGTGAACCTGGTTTGCTTTTCCCGTCCTTATGTTCTGTACTCGCCTTTGGTACCTTGAAAACACTGGGTTGCGTTTTTCAGGGGGTTCAGTGTGTGTACCCTTTTAGTCATTCATTTACAATATCTCAGTTACTCTAATGCAGTGATACATCACAAGTTTCTCGTTGCAGTTCTCTCAGCAGCTTTTTCCACACAGGATCTCCATTTTTTATTAAAGCTTACGTGCCATGGACTGTGTTTTAGGTGAATCTGTTAAAGATGATTTTTAGTGTTTCTAAGTATGCTTATACCTTGGTCTGCATGGGTTTGCATTTAGAAAACAGTACCGATTTTGTATTTTTTTGTGCATTTTTTTAAAGGAATTTTTTTGTGTGGTGGTGGTGTTGTTCTTGTGGATTTTTGCAAGTGGATATTTTGAGAGCCTTAAAAAAACTTAGTACAAGGTCAGATGCTTATCTAGCCACCTAGAACATCAGCAGATGGTGACATGGGAAACATGGTGTTCATTGACTGATATTTATGCAGCATGGATGTGATGTTCGGATTTTTATTTTCATTGTGGTAGGACAGCTGCATATCAGCATAACAATTTTTTCCATCCTGAAAAAGAAAGCAACAGTCAAAAGGGTGCTGCGCGTTCAGTGGGTTCGGGCTTTTAGCAAAGAGCCTTAGTACAATATCATGTGATACTTGCAAGTAGTATCAATATGTAAATTAAATGCAAGAGGAAATTGCAGAGAACTCTACAAAAATTCCTGTTTTCTAAGGGTCAGAGTACTAAGTGTTTGGAGTTTCTTTTTTTCTTTTTTTCAGAATGTCATTGTTGAAAGGTGGATGTTTAAATGAATTACATTCTTCTTTGGTAGGCTTTTCTGGTATCTTCCCTTGCAGTCTTTTGTTCTTGATATTAGAAAGTCTTCTGGGCCAGTTTTGCTTTCTTTTATAAGTCTTCCACCATAACAGCAGTCTCTTCAGACAGACCAAAAATGTATGAAATAAACCTATATTTGATTCTGATCCTTCATAATCATCTTATTCCCTCATCTCCTTGTTTAATAAAAGTAGTAATAGTAGTGATTCTTCTGTCCCCAGATGTCCAAGTTCTTTTCACATGGTAATTAATTGCAGTAGCCAAATTGTTCTTGTTTGGTGTGGTTAAATCTTGAGGATCAGGAGCTGACGTACCCCAAGATCTCTCAATAAAATGATGTCAAGCCCTGAAAAAGAACCTGGTGTCATTCACACTTCTCTCTCCTTCATTTCTGCATACCTTCATCTAGTGCCTTGTTTCACACTCAGCCAAACTCGTGTGGCTGTGTGGTGTTTGGTTTTGAATTTCTGTTTTGAAGAGATGGAGGTGTAAGTTGTTAGATGATCTCGTCTGGTGGATGTGTATCCTCATCCTGGTACCCTCATCCTTACGGACCTTTAGATTTCATTTGTAATTATAGATAAAAATCTTCCATAATTGCATGTTTTCCAGATATTATTGCTTTGTAGTGCAGAAGCTGGTATAAACACTGTTTTTCTTTTCATGACAACTGCAAGTGCTTTTTTATTATTACTACTTGAACTCGTCTGAGGTCAGTACAGCTTTTTTCTACTTTTTTGTTCTTTGAAGAGATATTAAGCAGCAACAGCTAAAACTGGTATAACTTCTGAAATCACAAAAGATCCCTAAGCATGCTTCATGAAATAATGATAGCCACCAAACTCTTTTTTTTTCTCCTTTCACTGAAATATGATTGTGTGGTGGTTGCAGGTGACATTGTAGAACAGAGCTTAATGAAGGAGAACTGGTGGAGCTCATCTTTCCTTTCTCCTTTTCCCTTGGCTCAAGGTGATTTTAAATACCTCTTTCAGTACACTGTAATGGACAAGGCAGTAATTATTCCTTGTCAAATTTATGGTTACTTGATTATTTACATCAGCTGAAAGAGGCCAAAATCAATAAGACCTCTTTTGTGCTAAAAGTGGAACTTCATTTTATCCCTGTCAGAGACCTCGTTTGCCTCAGCAACTGCTGTTGTCAAAGTAGGGCAGAGCCTCTTTCCCTGAAGAGCTTAGACCAAAATTACCAACGCTGCTCTCCTCTCTGCTGTCCTAGACAGGGAGAAAATGGTCATTCAGGGAAAACTACCTTTAAAAATGTACTACTTATGAGTGGTGTCTGTAGTTTTCTGGTCCTCTGTAAGATAGCTCTTCTCTGCACAAGTGTACGGCTTTTAAAGTTGAATATTTTAACTGTGTTGTCTCTCCTGAGTCCTGCTTCTGAGGAATGAGTGTTTCTCATATTTCTGTCATTGTTCTTATTTCCTGCTCTTCTGTAGAGGTCTGCTGTACATGTCAAGCATTATAGGTCTGCCTTAAAGGTATTTTGCTGTTCCTGAGGAAGCTGGTTTGTCTCTTGTTTGGTGAACATTGTGTGGAAATAACACAGTTCAATTCTGTCAGCATATAATGTAGCTCTGAATCAAAGAGGGTTTGTGAGCATGTCCTGATAGTGTGGCCGACGTACAACTTCAGGTTATTTATCTTTAAAAATGACTCACCATGGTGCTAGTTATTTTTAATGTGTAACAGGGCTTGAACTACCCTATGTTGTCATAATCTCAATAGGACCCAGATAGGAGCTTGGAAGCTCTTAACTGGGTTTCAAGTTCACGTGCTGTGGTGATGGCTGGAGCCACTGCAGTGCTGACTCCCCCGGGGAGCTGTGAGATCAGAAAATGGGGCTTTTACCAGGTACTGGAGGAAAATGCACAACTCGTTGCAGCGGGGAGATTCCTTTAGCAGGTGGTAGGTTGCAGTAATAACAGTGAAGGCTGCTTTGGTTTTAAAAGTGTCTGACAATAGAAAGAAGCATTTGTCATTTACAGTGACCTTTTGGAGCTATAGGATATCGTTCTTTGGGCTTCGTTTCCTTGCAGGCAAGCTTTCAGTCGTGTTTGTCTTAGCTTTAGTTGCATAAACACCAGACTTTGCTGAGATGCTTATTGCCTTTGAGGTCCACAGTCTCAAGGGGAGCTGCAAGTACCCAGCACCCCTGACCGATGATCCAAGGTTGTTTTTAACAAATCTGCTGCTTTACAAATCTGTTTGCTCTTTGTGTGCCCTTTTTCTGTGTATGGGTGAGAAGCACAGGGGGAAGAGAAATTGTGTATGCACAAACACATGGATATTGTCTGTTCCTTGGTAGTTATTGAGTGTTGGAGAGCAGTTTGGAGTTGCTCTGTGATGACAGCACCTATGGGAAATGTCAGCAACCCGAAGGAACCTGTTCAAGGCTAGTATGTCTGAATATCTCTTGCTTGCTTTTCAAGGAAACAATGGCTAAGTGTGAGAGGTCATAACTTTCATCTTGCATTAGTAAGCATGTCATCAGTTCAGGTGTTTTCGCTGGTCTTTGTCTTAAAGTAACCAAAGAACAGTAATAGAGCTTAATAAGTTGGACAAGCCACTTCCATCAGCAGAGGGTATTTTTATAGGTGATTGCAGGACAGGTAAAATGCAATGAAGAAGGGTTTCAGAGAGAAATGCAGCTTGTGTGTTTGTCTCATTCTCTCTGCTCTGAAATTTTTATAGCTTGTTTTCACTAAGTATACCAAATACACAGGGCTTTTCTTCAGCTTAATAGAGCGGTTTTTTGCATTTTTTTCCTTCCCAGTGTTTCTTCATTTTGCATATTTTACAGTGAGTTGCCTCTTCCCATGTTGAACCTTTTTCACGTTTTCACTGAACGGCTGGTTAGGTACAAACTTCTCAAGTGGAAACTCTAGCACCAGAAGAGACCTGTTCTGGGAATATGTATGGCTCTGGACAATTCAGTTCTTAGCCTTCATCCAGCTGCATGCCACAGGCCAGGGAAATGCAAGGGGCAAGTGCCTCTGCCCTTCCCAACTGTCTGGATCAGTGGGTTTGAAATGTGTGTACTCACCATGGGTGCTACCTGCTGTGCCTTACTGGTGTGCTCATTCTTCATCTTCTCTGTTGGTCTGCTGTACAAAGTCTACTTTAGTATTTATTTCACGCAGAGATGAATATGCAGTGGGTTCTCCCACCCCTAATAGAAATTCTCATTCTGTTGGTTTTTTTGTTGGTTGCACTTCCTCTCCACTTTCTTTCCTCACTGGGACTTTGAGCGTGCAGCGGGGCCAATGGGATTTGATCCCACGTGGATCAAATGCTACTGCACATATTGCATTGACTGGTGTATTTTTTCTTAGCAGTATGACTGCCAAGTATATTTTTTTCTTACACATACCTTAAATAGTTTTTATCTGAATCCTCAGTAAGTGCTAATCTTTCTCTAAGTTTTCAGAGTTCCAGCTTTTTAAAAAACACAATATGAATTGATGTAAAGCAGTGGGTATTAAAAAAAAAGTATCTTTTCCTCAAATTTTCTTGTATGCTGACCAAAATTTTCAATGCCAGCCAATTTTTTTGTGAAATTCCAAAAAAACAAAGCTACCTTCAAGAAATTACTACCAGATTAAAAGCCAGGTGGGTCGAGTTGCAAACACTGTAAGGTGACCCAGTGCTTTTGTGTCCTTGCAAAGCTGCCTCTAAGCTTTATTATATGCTTCTATGTGAGGCTTCAGCTTCCTTTCTCCAGCACAAACTCAGGAGCTTCTGAAAGGTGGGTGGAGACCTTGACTCTAAACGAAGTTCGATAGAGTAGAACATACAATAGTTCTTTGGAAACTGAGCTTCTGACCAATGCTAAACAATTCAAGTTCAGCCTGGATACATTTCAAAGCCCTATTTGTTTCTTGTAAAGTAGCGATCGATAAAACGGAGCTAGAGAAGCCTTAGGCACATTAAACTGTGTTCAAGTCAGAGCTAAAGCTGCAGTTGTGGATAATACAGCTTACATTTTATTTCAACAAATACAGATTATATTATCATAATTTAAGATGTAAACAGTAAACACGCCACTGGTAAGATCTCTGTGAGCCTCTTGGTTGACAAGATGGCACAGCACGCAGAACGATAACAAACCTTCTGTGAGGACATTTGGTTCAGTGCTTCATAAGTTCAGTCAGAGGGGATATTTCAAAAGAGTGTACTTGCAGTAGTAGTACCAAGAAATCCGGAGGCAAGTTCCAAGTTGTCCCTTCTTGCACGTATGTCTAACCCCCGAGCACCTCGGTGCCTGGTCTTGGCTTACTTCAGACCTAAGGAGTGACAGTGCCACCTGAGAGCAAGGCAGCAGCGTTTGCTGCATCCATTGGTGTGTTGCACGAGGCTGGCCTTGGGGCCAGCAGAGGTGGAAGGGACAGCCCACTTTGGTCTTCACACTTTGCTTTGGTTTTGAGCATATAAAAGAGGAGGACTAAGGCTTTGCCATTCCCTCTGTTCCTTCTCTCTTCTCCTGAATAAATAGATTTGCTCCGGTTTTTAAGCATTGTATCCTTCAAAACATTAATTACTGCTAACAACTTGTTGAGTTTGAGATGATACTGGAATGTTCATTCTGGTTCTCCTCCTTCATCCCACAGCATGTCTGGGATTCCTGGAACACAGCTGGTTTAGCAACACATCTAGGGAATGCTTGATTTTGATTTTTTTCTTTCTACTAGCAATCACACATAGCAGCCTTAAAAGAAAGTGGATAGGAGCTGTATGGTATGGTTGTGGAAGGTACATGTGAACAGGTGCTTCTTACGGAGACTTTACATTCTTTTCTCACTCTCATAAATGCTAGGAATCATCTTCAGATACTGAATTCTTGAATAATTAAACAAAACAAACAGGAAGGGGAGTGGAAAGCAGAACAGCCTGTCTAAAGCAGATGATGGCCACTCTCTCGGGTACTGCAATGAACGCTTCTTGCTGTGGGAGATGCCAGAGTGATCAGCAGCATGACATGAGAGACTGCTCTCAGCTGTCCCATTGCTGATGAGTATACGGTATTTCCTTGGAAGCCCTTCGGTAATGGTTCTTGGAAGTTTTAACACAGGGAAAAGATTTAAAATTCAGTAACAATAAAATGTACAGTGACTGGTTCCCTTGATGCCTCCTGAAAAGTGAAGTCTTTTATTTACTGTTCCTAAATTTTAAGGCCTTTGGATGAGGCTTGTCTCTCCTTTCTGTAGTACTTTATAACTACCTTGGAAGCTTATTTCCAGCCAGAAACAAAGGCATTTTTAATAGGATCTGTGCAATATGGATATTACCTTTATTCTTTAACCTAAGGTGTTGCATTAGAGTTTTTTTCATTTTGTCTCACTGATTAAAGCTGGACTAATTAATTTCTGATTACATGCACACATAAGATGAATGACAGAACTGTCATTTGCATGTGGAGATCTCTCTGTTCTTTTTCCATGTGCTTGAGTTCCAGGCAGTGAACATGAGAATGATGCTTCCCATTTTTCTATCAGCTACAAAACAGAATGATTTGAACATTTGCAGTCCTTAATTTTTTAAGGCTTTTTATGTTAGCTGTAACACTGATTTATTAAGTACTTCTGTAACTTTTTCAATTTAAAAAAAAGTTAAAAATAATTCTCTTTGTGTTCAGTAGAGATAGAGGTAAAGAAATTAGGTATGACATAAAACAGAAGCTAAATAAGAAAAATGCAATTATTTTAGAAGTTCAGAAACAGAGAACCCAATGAAATCTAAAGCCTCTAATTTTGCTTCTCCTGATGCACAAGATCGCTGACGTTCTGCTTGATAGTCCTTGAACATGTAGAAATTTACTCATGTTAATTTACGTTAGCTATGTTTAAAAAAAATTAAGTGTAGCTTGCATTATCTGACAATTTTAAAAGCTGTTTGTACTGCCAAACAACTAATATCAGGATGCATTCACTTGGACATCAGTTGTTGTCATGAGTTGACCCTATAATGCATCTTTGATTATTTACTTTAGAGCTAATAAACCTACCTGTTTAATGAATCTTCTAATTCATTGATAATGTGGAATATTTTTAGGATTATCTTCTGTTCTCTTATCTTTCTACCCTGCTTTGGAGATTCTGACACTGGGAAAGGTGACAAGTAGAAAACTGAGATAACAAATGAAGCAGAACATGTCTTGCAGTTAGGAAGTGTAAGCGTGTTTTGGGTTATAAGATGAGCTTCATGTTTACGAGGTGATGTATATGAGCTTTTGTGACCAAAGATCTAATGTGAGCTCCCTACAAACTGTAAAATGTGTATTTTTTGAACAGTCTCTTTAATTCAGAGGGAGTGTTTGATGTGCTACAGTGATTTTGTGCGTTGTGTCTCTAGAGCTTTGTGCACTCTATTTGCAGTGTCAACTCTGACTTCAGCACCCGTTCGGAGTGAGGGCGTGAGGTGGTTTTGTTGTTAGCAAAGAGCTTTTTGGAGAAAGAATGAAACAAAGTTCCCAAGGAGATGCAAGGCTGGTGTCTAATCACAGATGAATTGCTTTCTCTTTATAGGGCTTAAGCTTGAAAGAGGATTCTCCTGAGATAAATATGGTTGAGAGCATTCATTTAGCTGTGTAGTGGACACAATGTAGATCAAGAAGTAAACGGAGACATAGATGCTAGGAAATGAAATGGAATACAGTGAAGTTAGTTGACTGAAAATGCTTGAGATTTAAATCTCTCTCCTTAGTTTTGTAACGGTATTTCTCTGTAATCCTTGAGAGCTGTGCAGACGTGTTACTGTGCTCAAATTCTTTCCAGGACCAAGTAGAGATGATGGGTGTCACCTGCTGTGGCAGTCACTGGAAGCTTACTCCAGGGATCAATGTGCCAAATATGCTTAACAGGATAATGTTCAAAAAGGGGAAAAATCGAAGGCATGAGCATACTGGGCTCAATGATACCTTTCCTGTAGCAGAACTGTCGTAGGTGTTGGGGGGTAGTATGCTGTGGAGCATGGGTGCCTGGAGTCAGTTTTAAACTGGGAAATCATAACGCCTGCCAAATACTGGGGAATGCACAGCTGAGCAGAGAAAAGGATCTGCTTTAACTTGTAAAAGATGCAGTAAATCTCCTCCCTTGCTTGTCCTGTATGTGGGAGGAAGGTGGTTTCTTACCCTTTCATTCCCTGTTTGGAAGCACTTGCTATGAATGAACAGATGAGAGCTTTCAGCAGCACCTACAGCAGTGTCTGACTTGCATACAGGAGTTTTGGAAGAACATTTCTCTGTGCTCTTTTCCCTCTTCTCCAATTTTTGTGATATGTTCTCCCATTCTTACACACTTGCACGGCTAACTTGAAGCACCTCTTTCCGAAAAGACATGACTGCATTCTAGAGGGTTACTTTCTGAAACTTCGAATTGCTTCTGTTCTCCCTTAAGGTTATGCTAAGCAATGGTTAGGTGTACCTAGCAGCTTCAGTGCTTTCAATACACACTAGATGTAGTAAAAAGGAATATAATTTATTCGTCTAAATTACATAACTACAGAGCTGACTCGGGTTAGTGAAAGAAATTAAATTAAATTTTAACATCCCTGTAGACTGAGGTAATGGATTTTTTTTTAGTGAACTTTGAATACAAACAAAATCACCTTTTTTGGGTAAATTAGAATGGTATACTTTGGTATTTCTTGCCAGATTAGGAGTTTGACTTCCTGTGGTTTGATAGAACTATTTAGTAGATGTCCATTTGTTGTATTCACAAGAGTGATTTTCTAATGTCTGTTGCACTGTGGAGTTGATGGAGAGGAACATTTCTCAATAAGCATGATAAAGATCCTGACTTCATAGAAAAAAGGTTACTTCAAATAATACAAATTACATACTCTTTCTAATTGCAGCAGATCAAGTATAATCTTGCTAATGGTTATGCTAGAAATTCAAAATGCATTTGTTTTTATGTATCAAATGCCTGGCCAGTACTCAAATATAGAATTAAAGGTTCATGGCTGAAAAGCTTACAGCTGAAGCAAATTTTTATGGCTGAGATTAGAGTTTGCACTGGGTAGGGAGAGTCCAGTTCCCACTGGCTTAAAAAAATAAACAAAAAATCCAAACACCAAGACCAAATAGATCCAGGTAGTACTTCTCCTTCCTGCACGATAAGGCCACGTAGTCAGCTGAGAATATAAGACAAGGTATAAAATAATAGAGCATAAAATAATATACTAGCAGACTGAGTCAAAAGATTGTGCTTGGATACTATGGTACTATGTCCTTGTTAGGTACTTGAGTCTGATGCCTTTGCTTAGAAGTAGGAAGAGACTGAAGTATGTTATTTAAATGAGATTTTAATCCCCAGATACTGTAGAATTTAATATACTCTGTCAATTATTTATGATAAACTCTGAAGTTAAAATATGTTTTTCATGGCCTTTCCACAATTTGGATTGAATACTCGTCTAAAAACTACTTAAATCAGCTTTTTATTGGTCAGTTCTAGTGTCTTGGGATGGGTATCCTTTACCAAGTAATAAATATATAAATAAGCCCTTCTTCTTGTGGCAAATTATTTTAAGGATGTGTATTTAATTGTCCTATGTATTATGTATGGAATTAATGAGGCTTTTCTCAGACTAAGCTGTCGGGGAGCTAGAAAACTTCTCATCGCAGTCAAGAAAATTATAAGGAAAGCTCTATTTTCAAGTTGGGCTGAAATATTGAAAGTCCCGTGTTTTTAATTTGGGAAAACTGGATGTTTACTCTGGGTGTAGGTTCACACAGCCTCTAGAATCTTTTCTCTAGCTGTGCTGCTTTGTCAGTCTGCCGTGTTATATCGCCACTAGACTGTCACTCTCTTTTCGGTTTCACCCTTTTTAATAAAAATGTTAATAAGTACACTGAAGGCAACTCTTTTGTTTTGTTTCTGTGCAAAGAGAGCAGGGTTAAAGATGCCTTTAAAGACAGAAAGACCCTGAGGTGCCTCATGGCTTGCTGGTTTCCAGTGTGATTATTGCCAGTAAGCGCTGGTATCTTACACCAAGAGAGAAATCCAGGAGGAAAGGTGGCTAACAGGCTCAGGAGGAGGCTTCTTCAGTGAACTCTGCACAGACTGTTGATTAATAGCAACACTTTATTTAGTCAGCAGTACTAACTAGGAGGTTAACAACCTGACCATGACATTCCTGCCTGCCACGAACGCCAGATTTCACCCATATTCCCTGCTGCCTCCCTCATTCTGTCGGTCAGGATTCTAGCCAGTCGCGTAAGTGGAATCCAAGCCTCAGTCTCTTGTACAGCGTATTTCTTAATGGCTTCATACCCAAAATAGATGCCATAGTGGTACTTCCCTGCCTGCTTTCCTTTACCACTCTACAACTATG